>CM040421.1:140521182-140558682 GCA_022702705.1 Papilionanthe hookeriana x Papilionanthe teres | reverse complement strand
CGGAATCCGGTCTGCGGTAGGAGCCCGCCGCGGTAGCTTCTCAGAGGCGGCACACTCGATACCATGGGCGGAGCTATCGCAGTGATCGTGCGAGAGCGTCACTCTCCCGCCTGGGCGACAGAGTGAGACTCAAAATAATACATCACTTAAGTTAAGGGACTTAGAGACCACTCTTCAACGTAGTTTGTATTAAATGTGGAGGAAGAAAACCCATCGATAAATGTTTCTTTGAATGCGATTTTTACCAGAATGCAGACTCGGCTCCTCGGTCAAAATTAGTACCCTCACGCTGGCATCATCTTCTCACTCGCTGGACTTCATGGCATCGGCGCTACCATTCGTGGATTCAGTTTGAACTGGTATCTGAGGGCGCCGCTGGTGCTATGCTGTTGCCGAAGCTAGCCGATAAACATCTCAGGATAAACTTATTCGCAGCAGAGATTTCAAATATTTTTTAGGAAACGACATTGAAACGGCAAAACCACAAATTCTACATTTGTCCTTCACGCCGCTATGACAAAAACAAAACTAGCTGATAAACTGCCTACACCAGGTACCGCGTCTCATACCACATCCTAAAAAAAAACATTCTGACGTATTGAATCTATTAGAACTTTGAAAATGTATTTTGTCTGCTGACAGTGAGACCCCATTTTTTTATTCTTAGCTCAACATCTCGAAACTTCCATGTTAACTTCCTTTTCTCTAAATATATATATATATATATATATATATTTATTTTTAATTTATTTAACTATTAAATATTTTATAATTGAGTATATTTATAAATAATAACACACTTAAAATAATTAAATTAAAATAATATTATATAAATAAATAGACATATATTTATATAAAAATATATTTATATATATATATATATGTATATATTTATTTATTTATAATTTTTTAGCCTAAATATTTTTATAATTATATTTACAAATAATATCTTATACTTAAAATAGTAAAAAAATAATAATATTATAAATAAATAAATATATATATATACACGCATACACACACATATATATATTTATTTTATTGCAAAATTCCTTAGCTATTAAATATTTTTGCTTAATTTGAAATAATATGATATACTTAAAATATTTAAAATAAAAAAATATTATATAAATAAATAGATATATATATATATATGAGTATATATATATATATATATATATATATATGTATATATTTATTTATTTATAATTTATTTAAGCTATTAATATTTTTATAATTAAATTATATTTATAAATAATATACTACTTAAAATAATTAAAGTAAAAAAATAATATTATAAATAAATAAATTATATATATATATATATATATATATATATATATATATATATATATATAGTATATATTAATATATATATATATATATATATATGTATATATTTATTTATTTACATAATTTATTTAAACATTAAATATTTTTATAATTATTATATTTATAAATAATATATAAACTTAAAAATAATTAAAATAAAAAAATAATATTATAAAAATAAATAGAAACATATATATATATATATATATATATATATATATATATATATATATATATATATATATATATATATATATATATATATATATATATATATATATATTTAATTATTTATTTATAGTATTTAAGCTATTAAAATATTTTTATAATTAAATTATATTTATAAATAATATCTTATATAAAGTATTTAAAATAAAAAAATATTATATAATAAATAGATATATATATATATATATATATATAATATTATATAAATAATATTATATAAATAAACTAAAAAATATTTAAACAAAAAACATTATATAAAAAATTTTTAAAAAAATAATAATTTTATATAAATAATAGATTTATATATATATAAATAGTATTATATAAACTAAAAAATAATATTATATAAAAAAATATTTAAACTAAAATAATATTATATAAATAAATAGATATATATATATATATATATATGTATGTATATATTTATTTATTTATAATTTATTTAGCTATTAAATATTTTTATAATTAAATTATATTTTTAAATAATATACTATACTTAAAATAAATAAATAAAAAAATAATATTATATAAATAAATTGATATATTTTATTTATTTTAATTTATTTAACTTTTTACTTTTTATATTGCATTATATTTATAAATAATATATAAATTTAAAAATAATTAAAAATAAAAAATAATATTATAAAAATAAATAGATATATATATATATTATTATTTATTTATAATTTATTTAACTATTAAATATTTTAATAATTAAATTATATTTATAAATCATATACTATATTTAAAATATTTAACATAAAAAATAATATTATATAAATATATATATATATATATATATATATATATATTTATAATTTATTTAACAATTAAATATTTTTATAATTAAAATTATATTTATAAATAATATACTATACTTAAAATATTTAAAAATATTATCATATAAATAAATAGATATATATATATATATATATATATATATAAATATATATTTATATATATACAAATATGTATATATTTATTTCTTTATAATTTATTTATAATGAATTTAAAAAATAATATATAAATAAATAGATATATATATATATATATATATATATATATATAAATATATATATATATATATAGATATATATATATTTAATTATTTAATTATAATTTATTTAACTATTAAATATTTTTATAATTAAATTATATTATAAATAATATACTAAACTAAAAATTATAAAAATAAATAGATATATATATATATTTTTATAAATATATATATATATATACATATATTTATATATATATATATATATATATATATATATTTATATATATATATATATATATTTATAATTTATTTATTTATTAAATATTTTCATAATTAAATTGTATTTATAAATCATATATTATATTTAAAATATTTAGCATTAAAAATAATATTATATAAATATATATATATATATATATATATATATAATTTATTTAACTATTAAATATTTTTAAAATTAATTATATTTATAAATAATATACTATACTAAAATATTTAAAATAAAAAATGATATCATATAAATAAATAGATATATATATATATATATATATATATATATATATATATATATATATTTATATATATATATATATGTATATATTTATTTATTTATAATTTATTTAACTATTAAATATTTTTATAATTAAATTATGTATAAATAATATGTTATCTAAAAATATTTAAAATAAAAAAATAATATTTTATAAATAGATATATATATATATATATATTTATATATTTTTTATTTATAATTTGCTGTATAAATATTTTTATAATTAAATTATATTTATAAATAATATCTTATACGTAAAATAATTAAAATAAAAAATAATATTATATAAATAAATAGATATATGTATATATATAAATATATATAAATATATATATATATATATATATATATATTTATAATTTATTTAACTTTAAATATTTTTTATAATTAAATTTATATTTAAAAATAATATACTATACATAAAATAATTAAAATAAAAATAATATTATATAAATAAATTGATATATATATATATATATATATATATATATATATATATATGAATATAAATATAAATAGTTATATTATATTTATAAAATATTTTATAATTAAATAGATATACATATATAAATATATGTATATATTTATTTATTTATAATTTGTTTGCTTTATAATTTATTTAGCTATTAAATATTTTAAATTAAATTATATTTATAGATAATATCTTATACTTAAAATAATTAAAATAAAAAAATAATATTATATAAATAAATAGATATATATATATATATATAAATATATATTTATATATATATATATATATATATATATATATGTATGTATATATTTATATATTTATAATTTATTTGATTATTAAATAATTTTCTGATTAAATTATATTTATAAATAATATCTTACGCTTTAAAATAATTAAAAATAAAAAAATAATATTATATATTTATTTATTTATAATTTATTTAAAATACGTATTTTTATAATTAAATTATGTATAAATTAATATGCGTAGACAAATATTTAAAATAAAAATAACATTACATAGTATATATATATATATATATATATATATATATGTATATATAAGTATATATTTATTTATTTATAATTTATTTAACTATTAAATATTTTTTATATTAATTATATTTATAAATTAATATCTTATAATTAAAATATTTAAAATAAAAAATAATATTATATTAGTGTATACACACGCACACACACACATATATTTTATATATATATATATGTATATATTTTTTATTAAATAAAGCTATTAAAATATTTTTATAATTAAATTATATTTATAAATATTATACTATAATTAAAATATTTAAAATAAAATTAATTTTATATAAATTAATATATATATATATATATATATATATATATATATATATATATATATATATATATATATATATATATATATATATATATATATATATACGTATGTGTGTGTGTGTGTGTGCGTATGTGTATATTTATCGATTTATAATTTATTTAGCTATTTG
Source organism: Papilionanthe hookeriana x Papilionanthe teres (assembly GCA_022702705.1). Classification (NCBI taxonomy): domain Eukaryota; kingdom Viridiplantae; phylum Streptophyta; class Magnoliopsida; order Asparagales; family Orchidaceae; genus Papilionanthe; species Papilionanthe hookeriana x Papilionanthe teres. The sequence goes on along the minus strand of CM040421.1, from coordinate 140,554,097 downwards.
AATATTGTTATAATTAAATTATATTTATAAATAATATCACATAATTAAAATATTTAAAATAAAAAAATAGCATTATAGAAATTAGTATATATATATATACATATGTATATATTTATTTATTTATAATTTATTTAATTATTAAAAATTTTTATAATTAAGTTATATTTAAAAATTAATACACTATAATTAAAATATTTAAAACAAAATAATATTACATAAATACACACACACACACACACACACACACGCACGCGCAGCAGCGCACGAGATATATATATATATATATATATATATATATATATATATATATATATATATATATATATATATATATATATATATATTTAATTCTAAAACTATTAAAAATTTTTTATAATTTAATTATATTTATAAATAATATACTATAATTAAAATATTTAAAATAAAAAATAATATCATATAAATTAATATATATATATATATATATATATGTATAAGTATATATTTATTTGTATATAATTTATTTACTTATTAAATATTTTTATAATTAAATTATATTTATAAATAATATACTACGATTTAAATATTTAAATTAAAAAATAATATTATATAAATTAATATATATATATACATATGTATATATTTATTTTTTATAATTTATTTATGTTTATTAAAAATTTTAAAAAAATAAATTATATTTATAAAATTAATATGTTATAATAAAAATATTTGAAATAACAAATTAATATTATATATATATATATATACACACATAAAAAAATATTTATATATATATATATATATAAATATTTTTGCGTGTGTATGATAATATATATATATATATATATATATATATATGGATATATTTATTTATTTCTAAAACTATTAAATATTTTTATAATTGAATTATATTTATAAATAATATCTTATAATAAAGATTATAATGGAGAGAGGAATTGTCCTCGACGGAGTCGCCGTAAGTTGTCGGCATATTTTTAAGTTGTATTGTATTTTAAAAGGGGGTCGCCTAACGTAAGTTGTCGGCGAATTTAAATTTTAAATTTGATTTAAATATATATATAATTTAGAAAGTAGTATTTGGCTTTGAAAATAATTTTTAAATTTGAAAGTTTTAAGATATGAGATTAAACCGATCTCACATCCCAAATAGTTTATATAAACGAGCACCGCACCACAAACCGTGTATCTATCCCTAAGGATAGACACACTCGCTCGATGGTGGGGCTCGATCAAATAAACTAGAAGTTTTGTGACATCTCGTTTGGTCCGCGAACCAATTTTATAAGCCGACAAATTCCCTCGCTTAATATGAAAGTATCAAACAGGGTTTATATTACTCGGGTTCTTTAAAATTCCCTATAAGGGCAAGCCCCTATAGTTAATTACATCTTAAGTGACGGGAATCACCTAAGAAAACTCTCGATAATAATCAATAACTCGCTTTCAAGAATTTCAAAGTTTAAGGTTTTCAAAGATTGAATTTCGAATTTCAATAGGAATGGATCAAATTTTGGAACACTTTGTTTTCGTGAATCCAAAGGAAGAAAGGTAGGAGAAATCACCGATTCGAAGTGAACTTCGGTAATTTCCCGACTATCCTATCGTTTGGCTTGAGTTTAGGAAAGTCCTAATACTTATTTAAATGTTTTGATCTTGCCAATTTTAATTAATTAGGGCTTATATTTGTATGATAAAATCAAACAAATAAATTTCAGAAGATGTGAGGGTTTATTGTCGTATCGGACGACTACCTCGGAATCCTAAGACCAGTTAGGGCTTAATTTGCAATGCAAATGCCTAACGAAGAGTTGAGGATTTATGTTGCACTAGGCAAGCTACCTCGAAGTCCTATGGCTTGGTTATTTAATTCTAGGAAAGTTTTGCTGAAGTAGGTTCAAGTTTTGCTGACGACGATGGCCGTGCTGCCCACCATGCTCCAAGTTCCTTGTTGTTGCAGAGGTTTAGTTTTAGAAATCATAAATCAGGAGATGTGAAAAGTGTTTTGGTTTAGAGAAAATCTTAATTTCCAAGTGTTTTTTACGTTTTAATTAAAACAAATCTTAAAGTCGATTATAACGACACCGGCTAAGATCCCACTGCTCCATCCTTCAAGCATCATTATTTTTATCGGATTCACTTAGTCCGGATGAATTTGCTAAACTCAACCGAATGAGTTCCACACTTTCATTTAGACCGTGGGAAATCCCGTTAGCAACACGTAGGTTACATCATCCGAGGTATTCCCGATCATCCAACAGGACGTTTTAATTTAGTTGTAATTGTAGTTTTGTGTTCTCGTTTGTGATTAAATTTCGAGTTGTTTTATATTTTGAAATGTTGTGGCGGTGAATTTTATCTTGCAATGACTTTTAACTTAATTTGGTTTCAGCTTTTAGGGACTATCCTAAAGGTGTGGGTTTTCATGCAACCGTTGTTTTATCATGCAAGAAAAATAAAGTACATTCGCAAGAAAGTAAATTGCAGGAAAGTAAATTGCAAGAGAGCAAATTGCAATAAAAATAAAAGCGTACCCGGAGGGTCTTCCCGTCATCCCAAGCCGCACTTAAAACACAATTAGAATATTTAAGCAAGTTCCTAGGTAAAGCTAAGGGAAGGGTTATGGTTTTCTACCAAATTCCTAATCCTATACCTAGTCAACTCCTACGACGTCTGCAGTCCTTTGTGTTTTTTGCTTCGAGGACGATTTTCTTCATCAAAGGACAATTAAGTCCAATTGTTCTTATAAATATCCTATCATATCGAGGAAGTGCTTAAGAAGAATCTTAAACATCTTTTCAATATTTTCGAGATTGTTTTAAGTCCAAATGAATTTAATTATATAAATGAATCGATCGTCCGAAGTTTTCAAGTCTTGTTAACTCGCTTCAGATGAACTAGACATTCGAATATCCTATGAGTGAGGTAACACTTCATTTGATGTTCCATTTAGGAGTTATAATAATCAAAGCTTTCAAGGGTAAATTAAGTATTCAAATGATTTGATTTAAGTTAAAGGGTTTAAATTTGAATAAGTGTTCAAGTTCGCTTTACATTTATTTTGAATTCTTTATGTCTTAGGTGATGTTATATTTAATTCAACTTAATTTAATCGAGTTTTAATTTAGTTTAACATAGTTCAATTTAATTTGATTTGGTGTTTAATTAATTTGATTTGATTTAATTTAATTTAATTATTTAATTTAATTTAATTTAATTTAATTGATTTAATTTAATTTAATTATTTAATTTAATTATTAAATTTAAATTTAATTTAATTTAATTTTAATTTAGTTTAATTTAATTTAATTTGTTTTAATTTAATTTAATTTAATTATTAAATTTAATTTAATTTTAATTTAATTTATCTTTAATTTACTTTATTTTTAATTTTAATTGAAATTTCAAAAGTGTTTAATAATTTAATTAAGTCTTTTAATATTTTAAATTTGAGTTATCATTTTAATTAAAAATTGAGTATTAATGATATAATTAGTTTAGGGATTTTTAAATTAAAGAATAAATCTCTTCCTAATAAATATCCCTTATTTTAATAATTCTAATTTATTATTCCTCCAAATTTAATCTATTATTTAATTAAAGTTTAATCATTTTAAAATTATTTAATGGGTTTCTACCCTTTAATTATTTAAATTTCAATCATCCAAATCAGATTAAGATCAAATGTTTTACTTGTTGATTTTTTATTAAACCTAAAGTTTTAATTAAGGGTTGAAAGTTTAATTACCATTTTACCCTTTAAGCTTAATAATTTCATAACTCACTAAATTGAACCCAAATGGACTTGAAATTTTTATGTGACTTCACTCACATGTCAATAAAGACATGAGAGGAGAAAATGTGATTTTTCTATATTTAATTTATTTATATAATTATTTTTGATGGAAAATAGAGATTTTCAAGGAAAATTTAATAACATGACCAAGGGAAAGTTTCTATCCTTAAGAAAATTAGGGGACATTCCTAATGACCAGAGAAGCACTTGGACCAATTTTGGTGATTTTTTGAATTATATTATTTTTATTATAATTATTTTGAGTTTTGGAGTGTTAATTAATTTAAAAAATAAAATAAATGTTGAAAAATGGATTTTATATTTTTCAAAAATCTCTCTGATATCAAGGAAACCAGAGAAACAAATTTTGCAATTTTCTGATTTTTTTATGATTTATTATAATTATTTTAGTGAAAATGCTAGAAAATACATTTTTTTTTAATTTTAAAATTACCCTAGGGCTTTAAAATTCAATATCTCACTAAATAGACCTAGGAAAAATTTGGGATTTGCTCCTAAGTGATTAAAATTCAAAATGTGACATTTTGGTGAATTTTATTATTTTTGTGATTTTTATTATTTTTTAATTATTAAAAATATTAAAATATTATTAAAAATCAACTTTTTTAGAAAATTGAAATTTTAATTTTCTTAGGTTCCCCTGATATCAGAGAGGCTCCAAAACCAATTTGGTGAGTTTTTGAAAGATATTTTGAAAGTTATGAATTTTTAAAGCTTAAAATGGCTAAATGACTTAATCAACCCAATTAGTGGGGCTAGCCAAGTCCAATTGACCTCAAATTTTTATGGTGGATTCCTCTGATCCTAAAGGTCAGTGGAGAATTGATTTCAAGTCAATTTGATACCTGGTTAACTCTAATTAATTAAAGACCTATTTTGGGTGTTTAAGTCAATTAGGGTTGTTTTGAATGAACTAAGCCAAAATCTATTTTTCCTAGAGTTCTCTGGTCATAAGGAACATCACCAAATTTTCCTAGAATTTATTTCACAACATGCTATTTACTGGAATTAAAATACTCAAAACAGTGACCTGAACTTGAAAAATCAAGAACTCTTCATGAGGATGGCCCTCGACTTTGGAAAATTCAGGGAATGTTCCCAAATTCAGAGGCTTCAAAAGCCCTATGGTCTCATGCCATGCTGAATTGTATGCATGCATGGAGAATTAAAACAATGCAGAGAGTAAATAAATTATAAAAAATAAAATACTTGATGAAATTAAATGATTTCTTTTCCACATTATTCTCCTCTCGTTCACCGAGCAAGAGGGTATTTTTATTTTATTTTTGTGATTTTTCTACACAAAGATATGGATTTTTAAAGTTATCGATATTTAATAAATACATTAAATACCCTATTTATCTACTTATCCACGCGGCGCCGCCGAAACATCGGCAGCTCCGAAGGGGTACGTGTCACGCCGTGATCGGGCGCCGCCATCCGAGTCATCCTTCCCGGCCCCGCGGTTCACGTAACATTCCCCGGTCCGGCGCAATCCGAATCGTCCGCTCGATACACGCGCGATCCAACGGCTCCTCGGTCATCGTCTACGACCGGTGTGCACCCGTGACCGTCAACCTTCTAACCCTAATTTCTCACTCGATTCTCAACGGATTTTCGTGTTCTTATGCTCTATGGATTCGTCTTCGAAGAGACGAACACATCCATACTGTAAACATGCATTTAAATCGACTCAAATTAAAATGAGAATCTCTCGGAAGCTCGGGAAGAAGAGGGAGTCCATACCTTTGCTCGGAGAAGTGAAGCTTCGATCCGAGAGTTGTTACACCTTCGATCGGATCCTAGTAAGCTCCGGATGAAGTCTCCCGATCCGGTGACTTGTCTAGGTTGGACTTCGACCACGCCCGATCACAAAGCTTGGAGGCCGGAACAACCGGGTGGCCTAGAGATGGGGCTTTCAGTGGGGAACTTCTCCTCTCGGTCCAGTGAAGGTGTAGGACCAATCAATTTGGGAATCGGCTCACCGTGAAGAAGTGTCCTGGTTTTGGGCCAAAGCTCGAGCTCAAAATCGGGCTCGCCTAGAGGGAATCGGGCCGGAATTCAGCTGGGGATCGTGTGCTCTATGTGTGGAGAGTGATCCGGAGTGATTTTGCGCAGTTTCCTTAAGGTTTCGTTCAAGCACCTCCTTTGGCCGAGAGGGTGAGGGGTTTAACAGGCATGGCCGGAGGCTCTCCAGGGGAGTTTAATGGTCGGGATCACCAGCTTCCGGTGAGGAGAAGAACAGTACTGCAATGGACATTTGGAGTGAGGCAGCTCGACAAGGTGGAATTCCAAAATTTGGCTCCTCCTAAGGTTTCGGGCATGGTGTTTTCCCGTGATCGGGTGGCCGGCCGGCTGTGGTCGGTCACCCTCAAGCTCGGGTGGGTCGTGGCCGGAGGCTTGTGCGATCAATCGAGGTTTGACATGTGTAAAGGAGTTTGATTTAAATGGAATGGGAGAAGGCTCACTTTGGCTTGGTTTGGGTCAACCCACCATTTTGGGCTTGGTGCACCCTTCCAAGCTCGATTTTGAGCCGAGGGAATCATTTAGGTCAACTTAGAAGGAGTGGTGAAGTCTCCATCCATGATGAGGTGGCTAAACATGGTTTAGTGTGCGACATGATTAAGGTAAAAAAGGGTTAAAGGAGGTTTAAGAAAGAACCCCTCTTCTTGCCATAAATGGACTAATGACAAGTCAAAGCCCTCATGGCTTCATGTGGCTTCGAGAATGGCTTGTTCATGGCTTCATTTGGCTTCGGGAAAAGGTTGATTTGTTTCATGAAAAGGGTTTTAGAAATTTTTGACATTTAGGGGGTAATTTGACATATGGCTTGATTTGGAATGGTTTAATTGATGATTTTGAAACTTAGGGGTGATTTTGATCAAATGGATGATGAGGGGAAGTGTCATGTGGGCTTTAGGATGATTTGGGCTTTTAAAATTTAATGAAGATGGGCTTTTAAGAAGGTTTAAGGGAAGTGGGCTTTTAAGTTTAAGGATGTGTTCATGGATGGGAATTTTTGTAGAAGTTTGGGCCAAATAGTTGTTGGTTTTGGTTTAGGGATGTTTCATGGATAATTTGAAATAGATTTAAGGTGGTTTGGGTTTGAATTGGGTCGAATTTGGGTTTATTTGGTAAATGGGCCAATGTAGGTCAAATTGGGCTAACTTGGGCCAATGTTGGGCTAGGGTTGAAATTGATGTAAAATAAATGTTGAGAAATGTTTATGGGAGTGTTTCAAAGAGGTTTTGGCTTTGGTTGGGTTTTGATTTTGAGGTTTCGGCCTATTCGGGTTAGGTTTGGGTTTAGGTCAAAATCGGGCTTTTTGATTTTGGGTTGAATTTGAGTGGGGTTTGGGTCAAAATCTTGGGCAAATCATGTTAGGGTTTTGTTTGTGGGAATGTTAAGGAAGATTTAGAAAAGATTTGGGGTTAATTGGAGTTGAATCGGGTTAGTTTGAGCTAAGTCTGGGTCAATTTGGGGTTTTGACAAAAGTAGGGTAAATTGACAAAATTGACCCATGGTGTAGTTGGACAAAATGAAATTGGGAATATTTAGGATTTTCTCGGAATTTTTTTGGGAATTTTCTCGAATTTTTGGATTTTTAGGCCAAGAAGGGTATTTTGGGTATTTGGAGGGTATTGGGGGTATTTTTGGAATCTTTGGTATTTTTGGGTATGGATGATCAATTTGAGTGATTTGGAGATGTTTGGGATTGATTTTGGAAAATTTTGGGTAATTTGGAAATTTTGCAAAAATTTCGGTAATTTCAGCGGTTTTGTAGGTTTAATAGTGTAGGGTCTCGGGGTCAAAATCGAAAATTTGGGAAATTGGAGATTGGGTGAATTTAGGTGGAAAGAAATCATTTTGGTTGAGTCATGAAACCATTTCAAGCCCATATGAGCCATGAAAGGACTCATTTGAGGCATTCACTATGTTGTTCCTAACCCTCTTAGCCAAGGGCTTAGGGGTTAAGGACCATCCATGTGAATCACCCACATGAGTCGGAGGTTAAGTTGGGTATGGGTGTGGTTTTAGGAAGTGTGTGGAAATGTAGTGTGTAAGTGTAGTGTAAGTCAGCCCCCTCACCGCACTAGTGCCACCTGTGGCAGTCCTAAGGCCAAAGAGTCCTATAGTGAACTCATCCTTTAAACTTCCACATTCGATTTCAACCCTCTAGGTGATTAGGGGTCTATAGTCAAATTTGTGGAGTTTGCAGGGAGTTTAGAAGTGGTTTGAATTTCTAAAAGGCGGGTCCCAATTCTAGTCCTCTAAGATAGTCAAAAGAAAAGTCTATGGCTAGATCCTAAGCACTAAAAAGAAGAAGGGAAGACCTCATCAAAAATGAGGTCAACAGGTACGTGATGATCGAGGCGGTTGTTCATAATGCTGAGGCGACTGATAGCTCAGACGAGGTTGCTGATGGCCTTGCTGAGGTTGTTGGTATGTTCGTTGCGGTGGTCGGTAACTAGACCGTGGCCGCTCCGATCGTATCTCGCATCGGTCGCTCGCCCTTATCTACCGTCGCGACGATTCCAGATTTCTTCTCGAATGTTTTCACACGCTTCTGCTTATCATTCTTGTCCGCGAAACTTAACTGCTTTGCCTCCTCTTGCAAGCTCCCAGCCTTGCTAAGCAACTTCTCGAAAGCCTAGATTGTAAACCCTTTAAGGAGAAGTGCTATCAGGCCATGGATACTTTTAAGCAGGATACCGACTGCATGTTGTTCTTGAAGCTGTGGTTCACACTTCATGCTTAAGTTTCTCCATCGAAGTATATAATCCACTAAATTCTCGTTCGGCTTTTGCTGCTCCACCACTAGATCACCGATAGTGATGTGGTGCTGAGCCCCAGCAAATCGTTTCATGAAGAGATATTCTAGTTCTGGAAAGGTCTTTACTGAACCGGCTCGGCACTCCCGCATACCCGCCGGCGGCGTCCCTGACAAACTGCTGATGAACTGATGGAAGAGTAAAGCGTCGCTCCCACCGGCATTGCAGAAACTAGCACAAAAATGTGCGACATGCTGCCGAGGGTTTCCTGTTCCATCAAAAGTCTTAAACAGCAGGTGGTACGAAGCCTTTCGGGTATCGGACCGCATCGAACTCTTCGGGGTAAGGTCTACCTATCCGAATAGATGCTCCACACTCGGATTGTGCTAAGGCTTCTCGCACCTCGCTCGTTCTACCATGTTTTTAATATCATTTTCGTGGATCATGCTCGTGTAGAATCCTTCTTTGGTAGTTCGTCTCCGTTGATGGATGTGATCTCTTTTCCTCCATCCGCAATACGGATAATTTCTGGGGTGTCTCTTCTCGAGGCCGAGCCCGACTCCGGAGAGTGGCTAAGGCAAGCGACCATCTCTTCCATCTTCTTTGCCATCCGGGAAATTGTATCATCTCTTTCCCGAAGCCGCGCTCTCAATACCTCCGGTTCATCTCTTTCCGCAATTGCCGGAGCACCTCGTGAAGCCGACGATGCTCTTCTCTCAACCATGTCGATCTAGTCATACTCCTCATCCATGAACTCGATGAGTCAATTTCGTCTCCTAATTCTTCTTCTTTTTGTTTTCTAACCATCGGATGTCGGTCCTTAACTTGTCCATGGCATCCTCTAGTGGCCTTTTCCGCACGGTCTCGCAGCTTATCATGCGACGATTGTTGAACTTCCTTCTCCGGAGTCCCCTTTATTGCTCGTAGCATTTTCTTCCGATTCAAGTTTCCTCGACGAGACTTTTCTTCTGTGGACATTATTTTGGTCTTAGTCTGGCGGTAGTAGGTCACCACACCATCCTTCTTGCAGCCGGAAGCCTAGGACCGGATGGTCTGTCGGCTATATGCTGGAAGGTGGTATCCTCCCTAATCTGTAGACCCGATACAACAACGGGTGGACTAGCCTTTATCTTCTTCTTTGGTTTCTCTCGTGCAAAGAATAGCTCTATTCGTGGTCCGAGACGGGATTTAGCTGGCACCCATCCTATCCTTCTTAAGATTTCCGATATAGGGCATCTTTCTTTCTTTGCCAATCTTTCTATAACAACTTATGTACCGAGCCAATGGCATAATCTTATCCCTTTTCCTCTTGTAATTGTCGTAGTATGTAGGTTGGGGTAATGCGGTGGCGATCTTACGAACATCCTCTTCATCTGATGTGGCAGAGCGGGGGTGAAACCTGCTCCCTTCCAACAGAGGTATATACTCAGGCAATTCTTCTCTTTCTTCAGGAATTTCTTCTAGAAAGGCAACTTCAGCAGCTCTAGCTTTCTTTTCGATCCTCCTGCTTCTATTTCTCCTTTGAGTCCGAGTTAGGGGTGCAACTCTTGAACTAGACCCAATCTAAAAAACAGATGGTATCGTAGTAAAGTCTCGCACCCTCCACGGTGACGAGCTCATCAGCGTACTCGGATTTCCTTCCCCTCCGGCTTGGCGAAGTCGGGGTAGGTGCGGAGATGACTAGACCGGTGGGGGTAGAGACAACAGCTCCTCCTACGAACAATGGTACTCCTTTCAACTCGGAACCCTTTGCAGGGAGGGAATTCTCGAGCCGACTTTAAATCGAACTCAATCACGGGCTCTTCGCTTCGACACTTTGTCCATTAGTGCGAAGAGAGTGACGTCGCCGAACTTAACATCCGTGTTGCCAAATCCTTGTCCGAAGCGGATGATCCCATCATCGGGCAACTCATCCTTGTAAATGGTGAAGTCCATTCCATTGGTGAAGGAAAAAATTAACTTTGGGGTAGTCATTTTCTCGTAGGCGATTCCGAATGTCAGTCCCGAATTATGCTTCTTTTCATCGTAAAGTTTAGGACGAAAAAGAAAGAGTCCGAACATATTTGTGATTTTTAAAAGAGATTGTTTATTAAGAGGTTCTCTTATTAGAAACAAAACGATTAAAGGAAAAAAGGTTATAGAAAATGTAAAGGACACGATTTAGAATTGGAAAGGAAGAGAAAGTCTTAGGCAAGACTTCTCGACTCGAAGGATCGCTCCTAAACTAACACCTATCGGGGGTCCACCCCACCTCGAAAAGAGGTAAAAGGATCTCGGAACCTCTCCGTTTAGAGGTGTCTAAACAAGTGGCTCCCGAATCCGAGAGAAGTCGGCTATACTCGTTCAAGAAAGAAATGAACGGAGTATTCCATCGAAAAATGGTAGTTTTGGTTCATTAGGGATATGGACTCACCACCGATTTATGAAAGCAAAACTATCTAATCAAAATGGAGAGAGGAACTAGTCCCCAGCCGGAGTCGCCGAAGTTGTCGATATATTTTTAGGCTTGTGTTGTATTTTTGAAAAGGGGTCACCAAATCGTAAGTTGTCGGCGAATTTTAAATTTTAAATTTAATTTAAATATATAAATATATAAAATATATATATATATATATATATATATATATATATATATATATAGTTTGGAAAATAGCGTTTGATTTTCAAAATAATTTTAAGTTTGAAAATTTTAATATATGAAATAAAACCGATCTCACATCCCGAATAGTTTATATAAACGAGCACCACATCACAAACCGTGTATCTATCCCGAAGAATAGACACACTGCTTGATGATGGGGCTCGATTAAATAAACTAGAAGATTTGTGACATTCGTTTGGTCTGCGAACCAATTTTATAAGCCGACAAGTTCCCCTACTTAATATAAAGGATTTAAGCAGTGGTTTATATTACCCGGGTTCTTAAAGTTCCATATAAGGGTAAGCCCCTATAGTTAATTACATCTTAAATGATGAGAATCATTTAAGAAAACTCTCGAAAATGATTAGTTGTTTTTCTCTCAAGAATTTTAAAGTTTAAGGTTTTCAAAGAATTTGATTTTGGAAATTTCAATAAGGATCAGCTCAAATTTGGAACAAGTTTATTTTAGGAGTCCAAAGGAAGAAAAGTAGGAGAAGCTGAGGATCCAAGAAGAATCTTGGCAACTTCTCAAACTATCCTATTGTTCGACTTTAATTGGGAGTTTATTTAATGTTTCAATCCCGCCAATTTTATTTAATTAGGACTTATATTCGTATGACATGATCATACAAATAGCCTTGAAGATGTGAGGGTTTATGTCGTACCAAACGACCACCAAGGAATCCTAAGACCAGTTAGGGCTTAATTTATATGACATGATCACGCAAATGCCTGACAAAGAGTTGAGGATTTATGTTGCACTAGGCAAACTACCTCGAAGTCCTATGACTTGGTTGTTTAATTCTAAGAATGTTTAGCCGATGTAGAATTGTTTTGCCGATGAAGATGGCCAAGCCGCCCACCATGCTCCGAGCTCCTCGTCGTCGCGCAGGTTTAGTTTTAAGAAGTCATAACTCGGGAGATGAGAGAAGTGTTTTGGTTTAGAGAGAATCTTAAAATCCAAGTGTTTTTTTTAACATTTTAATTAAAACAAATCTTCAAGTTATTTAAACAAAACCGATTAAGATCTCACGGTTCCGTCATCCCGGCACCGTTATTTTCATCAAATTCACTTAGTCCAGATGAATTTACTAAACTCAACTGAATGAGTTCCACACTTTCATTTAGACCGTGGGAAATCCCGTTAGCAACACGTGGGTTACATCATTCGAGGTATTCCCGATCATTCAACGAGACGTTTTAATTTAGTTAAAGTCGTAGTTTTGTTGTTCCGTTTCGTGATTAAATTTTGAGTTGTTTTATATTTTGAAATGTTGTGGCGGTGATTTTTATCTTGTAATGACTTTTAATTTAGTTTTGGTTTCAGTTAAGGGACTATCCTAAAGGTTTTGGTTTTCATGCAACAGTTGTTTATCATGCAAGAAAAGTAAAGTACAGTGCATGTAAGTAAATTGTAATAAAGTAAATTGCAATAAAATAAAAGCGTACCCTGAGGGTCTTCCCGTCATCCCAAGCCGCACTTAAAACACATATTAAGACATTTAAATGTTTCAACAAATACCTAGGTAAAGCTAAGGGAAAGGTTTCGTTGTCTACCAAAGTCCTAATCCTATACCTATCCATCTCCTATGACATCTAGGTTCTTGTGCTTTGGTTTAAGGATGATTTTCTTCATCAAAGAACAATTAAGTTCAATTGTTCTTATAAACATCCCATCATATCGAGGAAGTGCTTAAGACGAGTCTTCAACATCTTTTCAATACCTCTAGGATTGTTTTAAGTCCAAGAGAATTTAATTATACAAGTGAATTAATCATCCAGAAGTTTAAGTTTTCTTCTTTTGCTCATTGAACTAAGATATTTGAATATCCTATAAGTGAAGTAACACTTCAGTTGATACTTCATTTAAGAGTTATAATAATAAGAGCTTTAAAAGTGGCAAATTAACTTATTAAGTATTTTAATGATTTAAACTTAATGATTTAATTTTAATTTTGACTTAATAAAAAAAATTAGTTTAAGTTTGGAATAGTGTTCAAGTTATTTTAGATTTAATTCTTAATGATTTCATTTAGGTTCAACTTAATTTTAATTTAATTTATTTTAATTTTAACTTATTTTGATTTTATTTTCGATTTTAATTTAATTTGGTTTATTTTAATTTAATTTAAATTTTAATTTAATTTAATTTAATTTAATTTAATTTTAATTTTAATTTAATTTAATTTAATTTTAATTTAATTTAATTTTAATTTATTTTAATTTAATTTAATTTTATTTTATTTTATTTTATTTAAGTTTTAATTTTAATTTAATTTTAATTTAATTTATTTTAATTTTAGTTTAATTCTAATTTGGATTATTATTTTAATTTTTTTAATTAAGAATTAAGTATTATTGAAGTGATTTATTTAGGGATTTTTTAAATTAAAGAATAAATATCCTCTTAATAATATCCCTACTTTAATAATTCCAATTCTATTATTCTTCCAAAATTTCAATTAATTAATTAATTAAATTTTTATTTTAATTATATTTGAAATGGTTAGTATGTTTCTACCCTCAATCATTTAACTTTCAATCATCCAAAAATAACTTAAAATCAAATATTTTACCCTCCCCTTTTTGATTAATCCTAAAATTTTAATTAAGGGTTGAAATTTTTAATTACCCTTTCGCCCTTCAGGCTTAATAATTCTATAACTCACTAAATTAAGCTTAAATGAACTTGAAATTTTTATGTAACCTCACTCACATGTGAATTAAGACATTAGAGGAGAAAATGTGATTTTTCTGAATTTAATTTATTTATATAATTACTTTTGGTAGAAAATAAAAGTTTTCAAAGAAAATTCAACAACATGACCAAGGTAAAGTTTCTGTCCTTAAGAAAATTATGGGATGTTCCTAATTACCAGAGAACCACTTCGACTAATTTTGGTGATTTTTTGAGTAATATTTTACTTATTATAATTATTTTGAGTTTTAGAGTATTAATTAATTATTAAATAAAATTAAAGCTAAAAAACAGATTTTATATTTTCCTTAAATCTCTCTAATCTCAAGGAGTTCTGAAAAATAAATTTTATAATTTTTTGATTTTTCTTTGATTTATTAGAATTATTTTAGTGGAAATATTAAAGAAAATCATTTTTTAATTCAAAAAATTGTTTTAGGCTTTTAAAATTCAATATCTTATCCTAGAGACTTAGGAAAAATATTTGGTTTGTTCCTAAGTGATTAGGAGTTAAAATGTGACATTTTGGTGATTTTTAATATTTTTATGATTTTTATTATTTTTTAATTATTAAAAATATTAAAATATCGATAAAAATCAATTTTTTTAGAAAATTACAATTTAAATTTTTCAAAATTCCTCTGATATCAGAGAAGCACCAAAACCATTTTTTGTGAATTTTTGAAAAGTATTTGGTGAGTTATGAATTTTTAAATTTTAATTTTATCCATTTTGCTTAAGAGGCTTAATCAACCCATTTGGTGAGGCTAATCAAATCCAATCGACTTCAAATTTTTATGTGATGTTCCTCTAATCCTAAAGATCAGTGGAGAATTATTTTCAAGTTAATTTAATGTGTGGTTAACCCTAATTAATTAAAGTTCAATTTTGGGTATTTAGGGCAATTAGGGTTGTTCCAAGTGAATTAACGCAAAACCTATTTTTCTTAGGTTCCTCTGGTCATAAGAAACATCACCAAATTTTCTTAGAATTTATTTCTCAACATGCTAATTATTGGAATTAAAATACTCAAAAGAGTAACATGTAATTGAAAAATCAATAACTTCTCATAGAGATGGCCTCTGACCTTGGAAAATTTAGGGAATGTTCCCAAGTTCAGAGGCTTCAAAAGCCCTATGGTATCATGCCATGGTGAATTGCCTATGTAAATGGAGAATTAAAACAATGCAGAGAGTAAATAAATCATTAAAAATAAAATCTTCAATAAAATTACTTGATTTCTTCTTCATATTATTGAAATGACTTCCACCATCTTTGATAATTACCTTACGCATTCCAAATCTTGAAAAAATCATGTTCTTTAAAAATTTTGAAACACTTTTGGAATCATAGTTAGGTAAAGCTACAGCTTCAATCCACTTTGAAACATAATCAACTGCTAATAAAAAATAAATCTTTCCAGATGATGGTACAATGGTCCCACAAAGTCTAAACCCCATATATCAAAAATTTTAACTTCCAATATATAGTTTAAAGGCATTTCATCTTTCCTAGATATATTTCCCATCCTTTGACATTGATCACATGTTTTCACATATTGTCTCAATTCTTTGAACAACGTTGGCCAATAAAATCCTGAATTTAAAATTTTAAATACAGTTTTATCTACTCCAAAGTGTCCTCCAAAATCAGAATCATGCCATTTTTGAATAATAGCAAAAGTTTCTTCAAAAGGTACACATCTTCGAATTACAGAATCTCTTCCCAATTTGAATAAATGAGGATCTTCCCAAAAATAAGATTTATCATCATTTTTAAATTTCTTAATATATTTGCTATTCAATCCGTAAGGTAGAATATTGCTAACTAAATAGTTAACTATATCCGCATACCAAGGTGTTTGGCATCATTGAATAACATATAACTGCTCGTTAGGAAATTTCTCATTTATATTTTCTTCAATAATAATATCATTCTTCAACTTCAGATAAATGATCAACAATTTGGTTGTCTGTTCCTTTTCTATCCACTATTTGAAAATCAAATTCTTGTAGAAGTAAAACCCATCTTATCAGCCTAGGTTTAGCATCCTTTTTTAACATTAAATATTTAATAGCAGAATGATCAGTATGAACTATGCATTTGGTACCAAGAAGATAAGGTCTAAATTTATCAAAGGCATAGACTATAGCTAAAAGCTCTTTCTCAGTAGTAGTGTAATTTCTTTGAGTTTCAGTAAGAGTTTTACTAGCATAATATATAACTTTGAAAATTTTCTCATATTTTTGTCCCAATATAACTCAATTGCAAAATCACTTCGCATCGCACATTAATTCAAAAGGCATATTCCAATTAGGTGCAATAATAATAGGTGCAGTTATTAATTTTTCTTTTAAAATATTAAAAGCATTAACACAGCCTTCACTAAATTCAAATTTAGCTTCTTTTTCCAATAATTGACAAAGAGGTTTAGCAATTTTAGAAAAATCCTTTATATATCTTCTATAAAATCCAAGCATGTCCCGTAAAACTTCTCACATCAGTAATGAGTAGTAGGTGGTTGCAGCTCAACGAATAATTTACACTTTTGCTTCGATCAACTTCCATCCCTTCGTGAAATTTTGTGACCAAGTACAATGCCTTCGTAACCATAAATCGACATTTTTCTCGCTTAAGAACTAAGTTTGTTTCTTTAAATCTTTTCGAACTTTGGAAATATTTTCCAAACAAGATTCAAAAGAAATTCCAAAAACTAAAAAATCGTCCATAAATATTTCAATTCCTTTGTCAATCAAATCACAAAATATTGACATCATACATCTTTCAAAAGTTACGGAGTGCATTACATAAACCGAAAGGCATTCTTCTAAACGCAAATGTTCCATAAGGACTTGTAAATGTTGTTCTCTCTTGGTCCTCGGGAGTGACGGGTAATTGATGATAACCAGAATATCCATCCGAAAAAGAAATATGAGTGTCCAACTAATTCATCAAGCATTTGATCCAAAAAAGTTTACGAAAAAATGATCCTTTCTAGTGGCGTTATTTAATTTTCGATAATCAATGCAAATTCATCATCTAAGTAACTTGTCATGTAGGAATTAGTTCATTTTTATCATTGACAATGACAATTACTCCTCCTTTCTTCGAACACAATGAATAGGACTCACCCATCGACTATCCAAAATAGGATAAATAATTCCAGCATCTAACCATTTTAAAATTTATTTTTTAACAACCTCTTTCATGATAGGATTTAATCTTCTTTGAGGTTCAATAGTAGGTTTAAAATCTTCTTCCATTAAAATCCTATGCATACAGATGGAAGGGCTTATTCCTCTTATATCGGCAATAGTCCAACCAAAAGCTTTCTTATAATTCTTTAACACTCCTATTAATTTTTCTTCTTAATCTAATCTTAGTTTAGAAGAAATAATAACTCATAAAGTTAATGAATTTCCAAGAAAAGCATACTTTAAATGTGCAAGTAACATTTTTAATTCCAGTTCAGGGCTTTTTTAATCAAGGGTAAAAGTATATCATTTTGAGTTATGTCCAAAATTTCTCAGTTATCTTTAATATAATGAGTTTCTTTAGATAATTCTTCTTCTTTTAGTTCGTCATTTTCGTCAATTAATAATTAAATTTTATCTTCAAAAATGACTTTACATTTTTCTTGATAGTGTTTTTCAATTAAATAATCAATAATATCCATTCGATAGCATTTTTCTTTGTCATGGTACTTCATTGATTTAAGGACATTGAATTTAATCTCTTGATCATTAACTCTCATAGTTAATTCTTTTTTGCACATCAATCATAGCCCGTCCAGTAGCTAGAAAAGGTCTCCCTAAAATAATAGGTATTTCTTTATCTTCTTCCATATCAAGTACAATAAAATCCATAGGGAAAATTAAATTATCCACTTTAACAAGATCCTCTATAACTTCGCTAGGGTAAGTGATAGATCTATCGGCTATTTGAAGGGATACGAGTGGTGGGAGAAATCTCTCCTAAATTCAACCTTCGAAAAATAGAAAATGGCCTCGAGATTAGTACTTGCTCCTAAATCACATAATGCTTTTCCACAAATTTTTCTCCAATAGCACAAGGTATAGTGAAACTTCCGGGATCTTTAAGTTTCTGAGGTAATTTCTTTTGAATTATTGCACTACATTCTTCACTTAATGCAATAGTTTCAAAAGCTTCAAATTTTCATTTCATACTTAAAATATCCTTCATAAATTTTGCATAAGTTGGCATCTATTCCAAAGCTTCAGCAAAAGGTATGTTAATGGTAAGTTTCTTAAAAATTTCAAAGAACTTAGAAAATTGTTGATCAAGCTTCTGCTGTTTTAGTCTTTGAGGAAAAGGTGGTGGTGGTTTTTCAACTTCCACATTAATAGGAATAACGATCGATCTCTACTAGGAGAAGGAGTTTCTTTAGGTTTTTCAATCTCTTCAACCTCAATCTCATTTTCAATTTCATCCTGAATTCTTTCTTTTAATTCCTTTCCACTTTTTAGTTATACAGCTTTAGCATGTTCATGTTCTTTTCCAGTTTCTTTTGGGTTAATTTCAACATTACTAGGAAGTGTTCCTGGAGGTCTGTAATTAATTAAGGTAGCGATTTGTCCCATTTGATTCTCAATATTACGAATAGCGGTGTTTTGATTTTGCAATTGATTACTCATTTGTAAAATTAATTCTTCTATAGATAACTTTTTCTGTTGATTATTAAATCCAGGAGGTTTATAGTTTGAGTTTACTTGATTTTTTCAATTTCTAGTTGGATGAGATTGATTATTACCCCATTGTTGTTGTGAATTATTCCAGTTAAAATTAGGGTGATTTTTCCATCCAGGATTATAATAATTTGAATAAGGGTTATTTTTACTAGCAATAGCTTGTAAAGTTTCAATAGTTTGAGAATCTTCAATATTAGCAAAGTTGTTATGTGATACATTGATAGGAAAATTATCTAATTTCTTAGATATTGCAGCCACTTGTGAAGCTAAGATAGAAAAGGCTTTGTTATCATGAATACTTGCCATTCTTTTAGGATTAACCCTTTCAGAAGGCCATTGAAAATTCTTGTTTGCCATTTCTTCAATTAAAGTATAAGCTTCTTCAAATAATTTAGCCATTAAAGAACCTCTAATAGAAACATCAATAATTGATTTCAGTGATCCAATAAGTCCGTTATAAAATGTTTGAATAATTAACCAATCAGGTAAAGCATGATGAGGACACTTTCTTAATAGTTCTTTAAATCTTTCCCAAGTTTCATAATTTTTCTCCTCGTCAAATTGACTAAACGAAGTAATATCATTTCTTAATTTAGCGAGTTTTAGAAGGAGGAAAATATTTAGCAAGGAACTTTTGTGCCATTTCGAGCCCATGTTTTAATAGAACCTGTTGCTAATGAGTTCGACCACATCTTTTTTTTATCTCTTAAAGTGAAAGAAAAGAGTCTAAGTCTAACAACGATCATCAGAAATATTGTTATATTTAAAGGTAAGCACAAAGTTCTAAAAACCTAAAGCAATGTGTAAATTTGGATCCTCATTTGGTGTTCCCCCAAATTTTATTTTATTTTATTTAAATTTTAATTTTAATTTAATTTAATTTAATTTTAGTTTAATTCTAATTTGGATTATTATTTTAATTTTTTAATTAAGAAATAAGTATTATTGAAGTGATTTATTTAGGGATTTTTTAAATTAAAGAATAAATATCATCTTAATAATATCCCTACTTTAATAATTCCAATTTCTATTATTCTTCCAAAATTTCAATTAATTAATTAATTAAAGTTTTATTTTAATTATATTCGAAATGGTTTGTAGGTTTCTACCCTCAATCATTTAAGTTTCAATCATCCAAAATCAGTTTAAAATCAAATATTTTACCCTCCCCTTTTTGATTAATCCTAAAATTTTAATTAAGGGTTGAAATTTTTAATTATCATTTTGCCCTTCAAGTTTATTAATTCTATAACTCACTAAATTAAGCTCAAATGAACTGGAAATTTATATGTAACCTCACTCACATGTCAATTAAGACATTAGAGGGGAAAATGTGATTTTTCTGAATTTAATTTATTTATATAATTATTTTTCGTAGAAAATAAAAGTTTTCAAAGAAAATTCAACAACATGACCAAGGTAAACTTTCTATCCTTAAGAAAATTTAGGATGTTCCTAATGACAAGAAGACCACTTGGACCAATTTTGGTGATTTTTCGAGTTATATTTTATTTATTATAATTATTTTGAGTTTTATAGTATTAATTAATTATAAAATAAAATTAAAGCTAAAAATGGATTTTATAATTTTCTTAAATCTCTCTGACCTCAAGGAGTTCATTGAAATAAATTTTATAATTTTATGATTTTTCTTTCATTTATTAGAATTATTTTAGTTGAAATATTAAAGAAAATCATTTTTTAAATTCAAAAAATTGTTTTAGGCTTTTAAAATTCAATATCTTATCCTAGAGACATAGAAAAATATTTGGTTTGTTCCTAAGTGATTAGGAGTTAAAATGTGACATTTTGGTGATTTTTAATATTTTTATGATTTTTATTAATTTTTAATTATTAAAAATATTAAAATATTGATAAAAATTAATTTTTTTAGAAAATTACAATTTTAATTTTCCAAAGTTCCTCTGATATTAGAGAAGCTCCAAAACCATTTTTGTGAATTTTTGAAAATTATTTTGTGAGTTATGAATTTTTAAAATTTAATTTTATCCATTTTGCTTAAGAGGCTTAATCAACCCATTTGGTGAGGCTAATCAAATCCAATTGACTTCAAATTTTTATGTGATGTTCCTCCGATCCTAAAGATCAGTGAAGAATTGTTTTAAAGTTAATTTAATGTGTGGTTAACCCTAATTAATTAAAGTTCAATTTTGGGTATTTAGGCCAATTAGGGTTGTTCCAAGTGAATTAACTCAAAACCTATTTTTCCTAGGTTCCTCTCGGTCATAAGAAACATCACCAAATTTTCCTAGAATTTATTTATCAACATGCTAATTATTGGAATTAAAATACTCAAAACAGTAACATGCAATTGAAAAATCAATAACTTCTCATAAGGATGACCTCTAACCTTGGAAAATTCAAGGAATGTTCCCAAGTTCAGAGGCTTCAAATGTCCTATGGTCTCATGCCATGGTGAATTGCCTATGTAATTGGAGAATTAAAACATTACAGAGAGTAAATAAATCATTAAAAATAAAATCTTCATTGAAATTACTTGATTTTTTTTCCACATTATTCTCCTTTGTTCACTGAGCAAGAGTGTATTTTTATTTTATTTTTAAGATTTTTCTACACAAAGTTATGCATTTTTGAAGTTGTGGGTATTTAATAAATAAGAAAAATCCCTAGTTTTCTACTTATCCACGCGGTGCCACGCAATCCTCAGCAGCTCCGAAAGCCCACGCGGCGCGCTCTCATTCGACGCCGCCATCTGAGTCAGCTGTCACGGAGCCCGCAGTTCACGTACCGTCTCTTGGTCTGACGCCATCTGAGCTGTTCGCTCGATACACGCGCAATCCAACGACTCCTAGTCATCGTCTACGACTGGTGTGCACCCGTGACCATCCACCTTCTAGCCCTAATATCTCCCTCAGTTCTCAATGAATTTTTAAGTTCTTATGCTCTATGGATTCGTCTTGAAGAGACGAACCCATCCATATGGTAAACATGTATTGAAATTGATTCATATCAAATGGAGAATCTCTAGAAGCTCGGGAGGAAGAGAGAGCTCATACCTTTGCTCAGAGAAGTGAAGCTTCGATCTGAGAGTTGTGTCACTTTCGATTGGGTCCAAACAAGTTCGAGATGAAGTCTCTTAGCCTGGTGAATTGTCTCAGGTACAAAAGTGACCACAGCCGATAACAAAGCTTGGAGGGTGGAAGCAATGGCTGGCCCGGTGAGGGGGATTTTGCCGGTGAACTTCTCCTCTTGGTCTCGGTGAAGGTGTAGAGTCAATCAATTTGAGGATCGACTCACCGTGGTGAAGTTTCCTGGTTTTGGGCTTAAATTTCAACTCCGAAATCGAGCTCGCAGAGAGGAAATGGCAGGGGGATTTCGTGGGGATCAAGTTCTCTAGGTGTGGAGGAGAGTCCGGAATGATTTTGCGCGAGTTTCGTATGGTTTGTTTCAAGCACCTTACTTGGCCAAGAGGAGGTGGTGTTTAAATAGGGCTGGCTGGAGGGCTTCCCAGGGAGGGTTGAAGGCTTGGATCAGCTGCTTAGATCAAGGGAAGAACAGCCATGACAACCATTAGACATGGGGCAGCTCAGCAAGATGGAATTTCAATGTTTGGCTCCTTCCAAGGTCTCGACCATGGTGTTTTCTGGCAGCTGTGGTGGCTGGCCGGCCAGGCATGAGTCACCATCTTGACCAGGGAAGTTAGGGCTGGGGTTTGGTGAAGTGAAATGGCTTTGGACATGTGTAAAGGAGTTGGCTCTAAGTGGTATGGGGATAAGGCCATTTTAGGCTTGGTTTAGTCAACTCATCCAAATGGATTGGGTTCACTCTCCCATAACCTGATTTTGGGCTGAGGCAATCAGTTGGGTCAACCTCCCATGTGTGTTGGAGTCTCCATCAAGGATTAGGTGGCAAAACATGGTTTAGTGTGTGACATAGATATGGCTAGAAAGGCTTAATGAAGGATTAGGAAAGGGGGCCCTCCTTTTGCTATTAATAGCTTGGTCACATGTCAAACCCCTCATGCCTTCACATGGGGCTTAAGGATGGCTTCATGGCTCTTATATGGCTTGGGAAAAGTTGGCTTGGTTTCATGGAAATGGGTTTAAGGAATTTTGGTATTTTGGTGTAAAATTTGGATGTTTTGTCATATGGCTTTGTTTAGAAAGGTTTGATTGCTGATTTAGGACTTAGGAATGATTTTAATTAAGTGAGGATGAGATGAGATTGTAATGTGGGCTTTAGGATGGGCTTGGGCTTTTGAGTTTGGTTAGGAATGGGCTTTTGAATGTCTTGTGGAAGTGGGCTTTTAGATGAAAATTTTTGCAAAGGGCCATGCCAAATAAATGTTGGGTTTAGTTTAAGGATGTGTCATGAGTGATTTGGATCAAACTTGAGGTGGTTTGGAATTGAATTGGGTCTAAATTGAGTCTCTTTAGTGATAAGGTCAAAATAGGTCAAAATGGACTAACATGGGCTAAGGTTTGGCTAATGTGTAAATTGATGTAAAATTAACATTAATAAATGTTTGTGGGAGTGTTTAGAAGAGGTTTTAACTTTGGTTGGGTTTTGATTTTGGGATTTGGGCCTATTTGGGTTAGGTTTGGGTGTAGGCCCATTTAAGGGATTTTGGGTTTGGGTTGAATTTGAGTAGGGTTTGGGTCCAAATTTTGGGCAAATTATGTTAGTTTTTTGTTTGCGGGGATGTTAGGGAAAGTTTAGAAAAGGTTTGGGGTTAATTGGAGTGGAATTGTGTTGGTTTGGGCTAAGTTTGGGTCATGGGCCAAAATTGGGCCTTAAGCTTAAAAATGAAATTCGATTCAAATTTCAATCAAATTGGACATGGATTTGGTCTAGATTGATATTGGGGATATTGAATTGAAGTTTAGAATTGAATTAGACCAAAATGGGGTCAATTGGGGTGATTTGGTTCGACGTTGGGTTCATTTGGGTTAAAATGGGTTAAATTGGGGGTTTTGATAAAAGTGGGGTAAATTGACAAAATTGGCCCATGGTGTAGTTGAACAAAGTGCAATTGGGAATATTTGGGATTTTTTGGAATTTTCTGGGAATTTTCTAAAGTTTTGGATTTTTAGGTCAAGAGGGGCATTTTGGTAATTTGGAGGGTATTGAGGGTATTTTTGGAATTTTTGGTATATTTGGTTGGAGATGATCAATTTGAGTAGTGGGGGAAATTTTTGAGATTAATTTTTGGAAATTTTGGGTGATTTGGAAATTTTGAAGAATTTAGGTATTTTCAAGTCTTTTTGTAGGTTAGGCGGGTCCGGGGTCCCTGGGGTCAAAAATTGAAATTTTGGCAAAATGGAGATTGACCAAGTGTGAGTGAAATGGAATCATTCTGGTTAAGCCATGAAGCCATATTAAGTCCACATGAGCCACGAAAAAAAAGGCATTCAACATGTTGTTCCTAACCCTCTTAGCCAAGGGCTTAGGGGTTAAGGACCATCCATATGAATTACTCACATGAGTCAAGAGGTCAAGTTGGGTGAGAGTGTGGGTTTTAGGATTTGGAATGTGTGTGTGAGAGTGTAGTGTATGTGTAAGTCAGCCCTCACCAGACCAGGCCATCCAGGGTAATCCTAAGGCCAAAGAGTCCTATAGGGAACTCATCCTTTAAACCTCCATATTTGATCTCAACCCTCCGAGTGACTCAGGGGCAGTGACTTGGGGGTTTACAATCAAGCATATAGGGTTTGCAGGGAGTTAAGAAGTGGCTTGAATTTCTAAAGATGGGTCCCAATTCTAGTCCTCTAGGATAGTCAAAGGAAAAGCCTATGGCTAGATCCTAAGCACTAAAGAGGAAAGGGAAGACCTCATCAAAAATGAGGTCAACAAATGGACCCCCAATAGGTGTGGTGTGCTAACCAAGCACACCGCACGTATTGGCGTTGACCTAAGAGATCAACAAAACCAACACAGATGTCCAAGTGACAAACTTAGGACAGAGTAGAGAGGTTTCCGTTGGGGAGTATCAAGTATGTTTCCAAAAATGGAGGTTCTTGAGCTCTCGTTGGGGAAAGGAAAAGGAGGTGAATTCCAAATCACAAGATTTGGAGAACTTCGATTTAGATTTTGTTTCATTTTATGTTCAAGTTCTGATGTGTGAGTTTAGATTTTTGATTTGGAGTTCTAATTTAGATTGAAGTTCGATTTAAAATCGGTTCGAGGAAATTTGAATTTGAAATGAGAATTAAAACCTGAGTTTCAACCTCGGGATTGCAAAGAAAACTGGATTTTATGTAGCAGCCTCGGAGTAAGCATCCGATTTTAAGTGTCAATTGAAAAGGATGTGAATCAGAATTTAGGTACCGATCTTGAAAGAGAACCTGGAATGTAGGTACCGGTCTCAGAAATTTTGAATTGAAATGTAGGTATCAATCCAGATGAGAATCGAAATGTAGGTATCAATCTCGAAATGAGAACTGGAATGTAGGTACCAGTCTCGGAAATTTTGAATTGAAATATAGGTATCAATTCAGATGAGAATCGAAATGTAGGTATCGATCTCGAAATGAGAACTGGAACGTAGTACCAGTCTCGGAAATTTTGAATTGAAATGTAGGTATCAATTCAGATGAGAATCGAAATGTAGGTATCGATCTCGAAATGAGAACTGGAATGTAGTACCAGTCTCGGAAATTTTGAATTGAAATGTAAGTATCAATTCAGATGAGAATCAAAATGTAGGTATCGATCTCGAAATGAGAACTGGAATGTAAGTACCAGTCTCAAAAATTTTGAATTGAAATGTAGGTATGAATTCACATGAGAATCGAAATGTAGGTATCGATCTCGAAATGAGAACTGGAATGTAGTACCAGTCTCGGAAATTTTGAATTGAAATGTAGGTATCAATTCAAATGAGAATCGAAATGTAGGTTTCAATCTCGAAATGAGAACTAGAATGTACTACCGAGTCTCAAAAACTTTGAATTGAAATGTAGGTATCAATTCGGATTAGAATCGAAATGTAGGTATCGTTCTTAAAATGAGAACAGGAATGTAGTACCGGTCTCAAAAATTTTGAATTGAAATGTAGGTATCAATTCGGATGAGAATCGAAATGTAAGTATCGATCTCGAAATGAGAACTCGGAATGTAGTACCGATCTCGAAAATTTTGAATTGAAATGTACTGTGGAGTTTTGGATTTAGCGGGAGATTGAAATGAGATGTGAAAGTGTTCCACATCCCACGAGAATCAATCAATGTTTGATTATTTGGCGAAGGGTATGAATCTATGCCATCAGAACCAAATCGAAAATTTTTCGTGGTTCTGAAGTCATCCCGAGAGAGGGCTTCAAAGGAGGTTTGAAGTAGATTTTGATTTGAAGAAGAATTGGAGGGTTTGGAAAGATGGATTTAGACTGGAATTCAATTTGAGCTTTAGGTTCATTTCATTTGTCCTTTAGCGATCTGATTTTATTTTTGTTGTTCATTTAGTGTTCATGTGAATTTGAAGTTCATTTTACTATTTAGAATTTTAGGAAAAGTTCTCATTTATTTTCTTTTCTCTCTCGTTCTTCGTTCAAAATTCATTTAACTCTAATGGCGTTTCCCAGTCAATTTGCACAAAAAGAGGTGAAGGCAAAATATGACGTAGTCGTTTTCATTCCAACTTGCTGAAAGTACATCATACAACTTGATCTAGTCATGAGGACATTTTTCTCAGAAATTTAATGTCTCATACAATCCATGTAACTCAAAAACGGACTGTATAAACTTCTTGCTGATCCATTCAAAAGTGTCTATAAAAAATCCATGTCTGAATAGTAAGAAATATGGGTAATAACATCACCTTCTAAACTACCCTTGGCAGGAATGTCGCATGGATGTGCATTGGAGGTGTGCTATTTCCCATGTAACTTACAGCTCGTAGGGTCAGAGACTCTCCAATTCTGGATCTGGTTGGAAGTGGC
Organism: Papilionanthe hookeriana x Papilionanthe teres; assembly: GCA_022702705.1. Taxonomy (NCBI): domain Eukaryota; kingdom Viridiplantae; phylum Streptophyta; class Magnoliopsida; order Asparagales; family Orchidaceae; genus Papilionanthe; species Papilionanthe hookeriana x Papilionanthe teres. The sequence continues at coordinate 140,527,545 of CM040421.1, read as the reverse complement.
AAGGTGCATTTCTGTCGTCTATCCTTCTAAAAGTAACGGAGATCCGCTCCACTGGCACTCCCGGTATACAATGTTTTGCGATGTCTGCTCCATTTCCTTTTAATATCATGACGGAACCTACCAGAAGTGGTATCTCCACTAGCCCTCGAAACTTACCCGGGCCTGCTATCTGGATGTCAGATCCGAACATGATATTGCATTGGTTGATGAACGAAACTATACAGAAAGGTCTGACAAAGTCGTGGTGGTCTATGTGTGGAGGTATGCAGTCACCTTTCTGGTAAATGTTGATGATGCAACTGTTGGGTATGCAGTCTGCTGGCAGTACCCTCCACGTTATCATTCTTTTCACCATTCTTTTAATTATCCTCGGCATTGGATCCACCTCACTGTGACGGAGTATCCCTGGTGGATTTCCTTTTCTGTCCTCTACAAAGTTATAGCAACATCCGCATTGTATTGCGACTCTTCCTTTCCCTGACATCCATCTCCGGGGTTCTGAATAAGTCTTTTCCCTCAGACGGCCTGCTTGACCCATCTTCTAAAGCTCTAATATGCAGTCCACAATATGCTGCTGCTCGTACTCTGAGAATACATATGTGTGTAACTCGAGGCCTTCCAAAATGTTGATTCTCTTTCCTTTAATCCTTTCGAAGTATTCAAAAGTCTTCTCCTCAACATTTTGCATTCTTTCTAATTCATATTCTGGGATGATCTGCAAGTGACGAGGCCTAGTGACGTACTGCGGGATGTATGGCTCAATCTTGTCACGTTCTCCTGCATACCTTGGCTCCTCGGGGATCGTCTCTATCGGGACATCCTCCGTGGTTGCTTCCACAACAAGGTTCTTCGTATCCGGTCTCTCCGTCCGGCGTCGAGGCACCGGCTCTATCTCTCGTTCTTCTTGGCACTTCTTCGATTTGTTCCGATTTTATTAGCGTCGACTTTCTTCTTTTGGTTTCTAATGAACCGATATCTTTGAAATGTGTGTGCCAGGCAAAGAGGCTATCTCTTCCCGTCGATCCGTCGCTAGTTTAGTCAACATCTTGCGGATACGGCGATTCTTATTCCGTAGCAGTGATAGTGGCTCTCCTTACCCCTTGAATTTCTACGGGCGCGGCGTTGATGAGCCTGCCCTCTACAGTGGTAAATATTAACTTGATTTTCTTGCTTTCCTCGATGTTTGTCTTTCTCTTTTTGTTGTTGGATTGGTGGCTTGGGCCACCAATCTTCATCACTGTCTGGCTGTGAAGCTCTTCTCGGTCAACTGGGACCCAATCATTTTCTTCGTGTTGTAGGCTGGCTGGTGTGAAGTCGAATCAATTTCTATAATCGCTCCATCCTTCACCCTCTTTTCATCGAGTGCGAGACTCACACCATTTCTAAATTTTAGGACCAACCGCCCATTCGACATTTCCCCGTGAAGAAGACAAGGAAAGGATCGGAGGTCGTACAAAGAACAAGAACATTAAGAAAATATTTATCACTGAAGATTCTTATTCCCTTATTTTAGTTTTAAGTAAAGTAGGAAAAGATGAGGAAAGATCAGGAACAAGATTTTATTTGAAAGGAAGGGTTAAAACTTTATTATTATGATTTCACATATTTTATTTTTAGCACACAATTTTTTTGTTAATGCCCTTTTTTTGTCATCCATTTTTATGTTTTTGGGTTTGGACCCAGTCACAAGTGGTTACTTCACCCATGTTTCTAGGGATGAGAATTCATTCCTTCGAAACATCAGGTTGCATAATACTTCTTCAAATATCATCCGTTGATTGGAAGCACCTCTCGTTCTCCTTGGCAATTCACAAGTTGGTAGGAGCCTCCTGAGTAGACTGTCTCGACCACAAACGGCCCTTCCCAAGTCGGTTCAAATTTACCTTATATATTGCGGTGTGCAAGAATATGTCTCTTGAGGACAAGAACTAAGTCACCAACTTTGAAAGTTCTTGGGCGGACCAGTTTAACATGGGCCTGGATCATCTTAGCTTGGTACAGCTCCAAAATTTGCTGTGCTGCAAGTCTTTTCCCTTCCAAGCTTTCCAGTTCTTTCAGTCGTAATCTGGCATTTTCTTCTATAGTAATCTTGTTTTCAACTGCGATTCTGAGTGATGGAAGCTGGACTTCCAATGGTAACACTGCCTTGGACCCAAACACTAAAGCGTAAGGCGTAGACTGAGTAGGAGTCCTGAAAGTTGTCCTGTAGGCCCAAAAGGCTTCTAACAACTTCTCGTGCCAATTTCTCTTGTTGTCGTCCAAATTTTTCTTTAAAATTTGAACGAGAGTTTTATTAAAATCCTCGGCCAAGTCGTTTGCTCTTGGGTAGTAGATTGTTGAGTATCGCCAATCGATTCCATGTCTTCTGACAAAATTGTTGATTTTTGTGCTTCTGAATGCGGACCCATTATCTGAAATGATTTTGCGCGGTACTCCAAAATGGTAGACAACTTGATTCTTGAAAAACTGTAGCACGTGGTGTGCCTTTACTTCTCTAAGTGGATCTGCTTCTGCCTATTTAGAAAAGTAGTCTGTAGCTGCAAGAATGAAGCGATGTCCTCTTGAAGAAGGCGGTTCTATCGGACCCACTATAGCTGTGCCCCAACACTCAAATGGCCAAGATGCGATTGTTGGATGTAGCTCATTTGGAGGTTAGTGTAGAACCACTCCGTGTACTTAGACTCGGTGACGGCTCTTCGGCGATCTTCATACGGTCGGTCATCATTGAGGGTCGGTAGTACCCTAGTCTCTTAATCTTCATTTTCATCTTTGGACCCGACTGATGAGCGCCACAGAGTCCTGAGTGTACCTCTTTAACAATTTCACGAGCTTCGGACTCGCTCAGGCACCTCAGCCACATTTAATCAAAAGACCTTCTATATAACGTATTGTTTATTAATACGTAAGACAGAGTTCTTTTCTTGATCTGATGGGCTATCGACTTATCGTCCGGTAATTTCCCTGTTTGTAGGTAGTCTATTAGCTGTTGACGCCAATCTTCTGTGTTTTCTGTTATTGCTACAACTGATTTCTCTGCTTTTTTCTGATTTCTGTATCATATCCATGTCGAGCTGTGATAGGACCTGTCGTCCCTGAACTGACACTTCAACTGACTCATCCTGCAAGCAGGCAAATTCCTTTGCAAGGCGAGCTAGAGTATCTACAAGAGCATTTTCTTTTCTGGGGATCTTGTAGATTGTTACGTTTGGAATTTGTTCCAACAGTTTCATGGCATACTGAGTACTGCTCGAGTCTTGGCTTTAAAATTATGTATTGTCTGGCGACCTGATGAATGATCAACTAAGAATCTTCGTAGATGTTGATGTCATTTATTCCCATTTGAATGATTAGTTCTAGTCTTATTATGAGGGCTTCATATTCTGCATCGTTGTTTGTGCATGATTCTGTTAAGTGGTAGGAGTATCTTAACATCCCCCGCTCCGGTTTTATAAATATTAGTCCGATTCCTCGCCTACCGGCACTATAGTTTGCAATTCTTTGTTCCTCTATGCCGAGGACGCACCGTCGAAGTATAGTTTCCAATGTCGATCATCGCTGTCTTCTAGGCTCATTATCCGCTCGTCGATAAATCGTCGTCGAGAGGCGAATCTGCCGGTAAAGGCTGTGCTGCAAGGAAGTCAGCTAGGACTTGTCGCTTTACGGCGCGAAGAGGAACGAAAGTTATGTCAAATTACAATAGTATCATTGACCACCTAGCAAGTCTGCCAGAGAGCGTCGGTCGGGTCATCAAGTATTGCAACGGATTAACTCTCGAAATAAGGTTGACCTTATGAGAAAGCATGTAATGCCTGAGCTTCTGTGCGGCGAAGATCAGGGCCAAGCAGTGCTTCTCGATAGGAGGATACTTTACTTCTGTCGGGATTAGACAACGGCTTAAGTAATAGAGAGCATTTTCTTTTCCCTCATCGTTGACCTGGGCTAGCAGGGCTCCAAGGGAGTCGTCTAAAGCGGCAGTATAAAGTATCAATGATCTACCTGAGACTGGGGCTGCTAAGACAGGAGGTGTCATTAAATATTGCTTAACGTTCTTGAAAACCCGCTGGCATTTCTCATCCAAAACGAATTTGGCGTTCTTTTTAATTAATGCCGAGAAGGGCTGACACCTACCTGACAAGTTAGAGATAAAGCGTCGAAGATATGCCAACTTCCCTTGAAAGGATCGTAGTTGTTTCAAAGTTTTGGGAGGAGGCATTTCTAAAATAGCTTTAATCTTTTCCGGATCGATTTCAATCTCGCAATGTCGGACAACAAATCCTAAGAATTTCCCGGAGGTGACGCCGAAGGCGCATTTTAAGGGATTCATCTTTAGGTTGTATTGTCTTAGTCGCTCGAAAAAAATTCTCAAATCATACAGGTAATCTTCTTTCAGTTTTCTTTTGATGACCACATCATCCACGTAGCACTCAACTTGGTTGTGAATGAGATCATCAAAAATCTTCGTCATCGCTCTTTGGTATGTTGCTCCTGCGTTCTTTAGTCCGAATGACATTTCTGTGTAGCAATATACTACGATCGACATTCTGAATGCCGTGAGCTTTTCGTCTTCTGGTGCCATCTTTATCTAGTTGTATCCTGATGATCCATCCATGAAATGGAAGATTTCATGTGTTGAAGCAATGTCGATCATCATTCGGGATTGGTAGTGGAAATTCATCCTTCGAACATGCTTTTTTTAAATCTCCGAAATCTACGCGATTCCGATCCGACCATTCTTCTTTCGATCGGTACCACATTAGGCTAACCAAGTAGGGTATTGTTCTTCACGAACAAATTTAAGCATCTATTAGCTTCTTAACTTCGGCTATTACTTGTTGCTCAATTTCTAGACGCATTCTTCTCGGGAGCTTGTCCGACTCGAATGGTAGCAGGATCTACTCCTAACTCGTGAACCGCAACTTCGGAGCTAATCCCGGCATTTCGTCGTAACTCCAAGCAAAACCGTCCTCGAGTTCCATTAGTAGCTTGATTATGTTTTCGGAATCTTTTTTATCGAGTAAGGAGCTAACAAAGGTTGGCCTCAGGCTCTTCGCTAGTACCTAAGTTAACTTCCATTAACTCATCTATTGTAGATTTGATTTCTTCTTCGAATTCGGTGGAGCATCTCCTATTGGTAGATCTTTGAGATCTTCCGAAGCTTCGGCGCCTTCATTAGGTTCGCAAGTGACAACCAAACAAAATTCTATATCGTCAACTGATCCTACTGTGCCGAATCCGAGACCATGTTTTGAATTGAGAGGCCGACCGACATTATTCCATAATTTTTCAAAGTGTTGTGACCGGCTTTTCGTCCATTGTCGAGGTAAGACACCACGTTGAATTAAGTTTTTAACACAGGGAGAGTACCACTCAAAAGGTAATTCCATTAATTCAGAAGAAGTAACATCTTCAAATTGTACATCTTTTTCAGTATTGGAAAAAGAAGCACCACGGTTGGCTTAGTACCACCACCATGCACTTCCTTGACCGCCATACCCTCGATCTTATTAGAATGGATCGGGGTCGTGGTCATAGTATGTACATGATGGTTAATCTTCTCGTACATTGATTTATATTCTTCATTCTTTTCATCTTTGAGAGAGATCTTGAACTCGGGGTTTCTTTTGACTTATTGTCACTCGCTTCTTTCTTGATTTCTTCTCCTTCTTCGGAAGTGTTCTCCCAATCAACTTCGATGACCGGTTTCTTCTGTCCAACTGTTCCAACATTTCTTCAACGTCCCCGTCCCCGGCCTCGACCTCGGGTGCGAGTTCTGGAGAAATCTTCACCATCTCGTCGTAAGGGAGTGGTGAGTAACTGTTGAACTAGAACTTCAGGTTCTTCATCGTCTCGGATTTCTTTTGCTTCATTTGGTATAGTATTTATGGAAAAGATTGTTTTCTTCGGAGGCGCGCAATAGGCTGAATCTTCATGAATTCCGATTTCATGCACAGAGAATGGTTGCAAATCACCTTTGATGCACTGTTCCCCTCCTTCGTAATACTTTATGCACTGGTGCGAGACGACGGTACCATCCGGTTTTCATGGATCCACGGCCGACCCAAGTAGAGCGTCGAACGATGTCTCGGAATCAATTATGTGGAATTTTGTGGTTGTCTTTGCTAAATCACCGGTCTTCATTAAGTAGTGTTATCGATCCAAGAGCTCTTTCTCCTTTTCGATCGAAGCCTCTTAATAGCATCTTGTCTACTTCAAGTTCACGAGCATCAATTTCTAAATATGCTAACGTTCGAAGATTCATCACATTGATTGATGCTCCTGGATCAACCAACACTCTGGAGAGCGTAAACTTTCCAATAGTGACTGAAATGTACAACGGTCGGTTGTGATCAGCTGTTCTCAGTA
>CM040421.1:140360958-140520682 GCA_022702705.1 Papilionanthe hookeriana x Papilionanthe teres | reverse complement strand
GATCCATTCTAATAAGATCGAGGGTATGGAGGTCGAAGAGGTACGTAGTGACGGTGCAAAGCCGATCAAATTCTACCGTGGTGCTTCTTCCTCCAAAGCCGAAAATAATGTACAATTCGAAGATGTCACTTCATCGGAATTAATGGAATTACCTTTTGAGTGGTACTCTCCTGTGTTCGAAATTTAATTCAACGTGGTTTCTTACCTCGACAATGGACAAAAGGCCGATCACAACATTTTGAAAAGTTATGGAATAACTCCGGCCGTCCTCCCGATTCAAAGTATGGACTCGGATTCGGCACGGTAGGGTCGGTTGACGATACTGAATTTTGCTTGGTTGTCACTTGCAAGTCCGATGAAAACTGCATGGAAACTACGGACGAACTCGAAGATTTACAAATTGGAGACGCTCCACCGAATTCGAAGAAGAAATTAAATCCACAATAGATGAGTTAACGGAAGTTAACTTAGGTACTAACAAAGAGCCTGAGACCTACCTTTGTTAGCTCCTTACTCAATAAAGAAGACTCCGAAGAAATAATCAAGTTATTAATGGAATTTAAAGAGCTGTTTTGCTTGGAGCTACGATGAAATGCCGGGATTAGCCCCGAGAGGTTGCGGTCCATAAGCTAGGAGTGGATCCTACTACATTCCGATCAGACAAGGTCCCGGAAGAATGCGTCCGGAAATCGAACAACAAGTCATAGCCGAAGTTAAAAAGCTAATAGACGCTAAATTTGTCCGTGAAGAACAATACCCGACACAGTTAGCCAATGTGGTGCCGGTCGAAAGAAGAATGGTCGGATCGGAATTTGTGTGGACTTCGAGAGATTTAAACAAGGCATGTCCAAAAGATGAATTCCCTCTACCAATTCCAGAGCGATGATCGATATTGCTTCGACACATGAAATATTCTCATTCATGGATGGATCTTCGGGATACAACCGGATAAAAATGGCTCCGAGAAGATGAAAAGCTTACGGCATTCGAACGCCGATCGGAGTATTTTGCTACACGGTGATGCCATTCGGATCGAAGAACGCGAGGAGCAACCTACCAAAGAGCAATGACAAGAATTTTTGATGATCTCATCCACAATCAAGTCGAGTGCTTACGTGGACGATGTCGTCATCAAAGCAAAGTAAAGGAAAACCACATGTATGATTTGAGAATTGTTTTCGAACGATTAAGACAATTTAACCTTAAGATGAATCCCTTAAAATGCGCCTTCGGCGTCACCTCCGGGAAATTCTTAGGATTCGTTGTCCGACATCGTGGAATTGAAATCGACCGGAGAAGATTAAAGCCATCTTAGAAATGCCGCCTCCCAAAACCTTAAAACAACTACGATCTTTTCGAGGGAAGCTGGCATATCTTCGACGCTTTATCTCGAGCACTGTCGAGTAGGTGTCGGCCTTTCTCGGCACTAGTTAAAAAGGACGCCAAATTTATTTGGGAAGAGAAATGCCGGAAGGCCTTCGAAGACATTAAACAATATTTAATGACACCTCTGTCTTAGCGGCCCCAGTCTCAGGTACACCGCTGATACTTTACACCGCGGCTTTAGATGACTCTCTCGGAGCCCTGTTAGCCCATGTCAATGATGAGGGTAAAGAAAATGCTCTTTACTACTTAAGCCGTCGTTTACTTCCGACGGAAGTAAGGTATCCCGCAATTGAAAAGCATTGTTTGGCCACGATCTTCGCCGCTCAAAAGCTCGGGCACTACATGCTTTCTCATAAGGTCGACTTGATTTCGAAGTTTAATCCATTGCAATACTTGATGACTCGTCCAACACTTTCCGGCGGACTTGCCGGATGGTCGATGATATTATTGCAATTCGATATAACTTTCGTGCCTCTGCGTGCCGTAAAGGGACAAGTCTTAGCGGACTTCCTCGCGGCACACCCTTTGCCGGCCGAATCTCCTCTCGATGACGATTCGCCGGATGAACAAATAATGAACCTAGAAGACCTTGACGATCGACGTTGGGAATTATATTTTGACGGAGCATCTTCGACACAAAGACGAAGAATCGCAAGTGATAGTGCCGGTAAGGCGGGAATCGGGCTAATCTTTATAACACGGAGCGAGGGATGTTAAGATACTCCTACCACTTGACATAACCGTGTACAAACAACGAAGCGAGAATACGAAGCCCTCATAACGGGATTGGAATTAACCATTCGAATGGGGATAACGAACATCAACATCTACGGGGATTCACGGTTAATCATTCAACGGATCGCCGGACAGTACGGAATTCTAAAGCGAAGACTCGAACAATACTTCCGGTATGCCATACGAGTTCGTTGGAACGGATTCCAAATGTGACAATCTACAAAATTCCTAGAAAAAAGAATGCTTTAGCGGATGCTTTAGCCCGTCTCGCAAAAGAATTTGCACTGTTTGCAAGATGAATCGATGGAAGTGTCGGTTCACGGACGTCGGGTCCTATCACGGCTTGACATAGACATGATACACAAATCGGAAGAAGAAAAAGAATCGGTTGCGGCGGTGACGGAAAACACGGAAGATTGGCGACGGCCATTGATGAACTACACTGCAAACGGGAAAACTACCGGATGATAGGTCGGCGGCCATCGGATCAAGAAAAGAACTACGTCCTACGCATTAATAAACAACACATTATACGGAAGGTCTTTTGATCGAATGTGGCTAAGGTGCCTAAGCGGGTCCGAGGCCCGTGAAATTGTTAAAGAGGTACATTCGGGACTGCTGTGGCGCTCACCGGTCGGGTCCAAAGATGAAAATGAAAATTAAAAGACTAGGGTACTATCGGCCCTCGATGATGACCGATCGCATGAAAATCGCCGAGAGGCGTCATCGATGCCGAGTGCACGGAGTGGTTCTACACCGACCTCCAAATGTGCTACACCGACAATTGCGTCGTGGCCATTTGAATGTTGGGGCACAAATATAGTGGGTCCGATAGAACCACCATCTTCGAAAGGACATCGTTTCATTCTTGCGGCTACGGATTACTTTTCCGAGTGGGCGAAGCGGTTCCACTTAGAGAAGTGAAAGCACACCACGTCTTTGCGGTTTTCGAGAACCGAGTTGTCTACTCGTTTCGGAGTGCCGCGCGGGATCATCTCGGATAATGGGTCGGCATTCGAAGCACACAAATCAACAATTTTGTCGGGAGACACGGAATCGGCTGGCGATACTCGACAATTTACTACCCGAGAGCAAACGGCCTAGGTCGAGGCTTTTAATAAAACTCTCGTTCAAATCTTAAAGAAAACCTTGGACGATAATAAGAGAAATTGGCACGAGAAATTGTTAGAAGCCTTATGGGCCTACCGGACAACCTTCGAACTCCTACTCGAAGCTACACCTTACGCTGCGGTGTATGGGTCCGAGCGATGTTACCTTTAGAGGTTCGGCTTCCTTCACTCGGAATTGCGAGTTGCAAACAAGATCACGACGAAGAAAACGCCGGACTACGACTCGAAGAATTATAAAGCTTGGAAGGGAAAAGACTTGCGGCGCAACGGAATTTAGAACTATACCAAGCTAAAATGGTTCAAGCACATGACAAGCTGGTCCGCCCGAGAACTTTCGAAGTTGGTGACTTAGTTCTCGTTCTCGAGAGACCTATTCTTGCACACGCAAGATAGGAGGAAAATTTGAACCCACTTGGGAAGGACCGTTTGTGGTTGAAGCGATATACTCGGGAGGTTCCTACCGGCTAGTGAATTGCCAGGGAGAACGACATATGCTTCCGATCAACGGACGATACTTGAAAAAATATTACGCTACCTGATGTTTCGAAGGAATGAATTCTTCATCCCTAAGAAACACGGGTGAAGTAATTACTTATGATTGGGTCCGAACCAAAAAAAAAAAAAAAAAAAATATATATATATATATATAATAAAATGTGCTAAGATAAATAAAATCATGATAATTAAGTTTTCCTTGTTTTCTTTTTCAAATCAAAATCTCTTCCCTCATCTTATCCTACTTCATTCCTGTTAAATTTCAAAATATAAGAATAATAAAAAAATGTATCTTTAATAAACATTTTCTTAATGTTCTTGTTCTTAGTACGACCCACGATCCTTTTCCTTGTCTTTTCGCAGGGAAACGTCGAACGGGCGGTTGGTCTTGAACTTTAAGAATGGTGTAAGCCTTGCACTCGATGAAAAGAGGGTGAAAGATGGAGCGATAATCGAGATTGACTCGGATTTCGCACCGGCGGGCCTACGATACGAGGAAAGTGGCTGGGTCCCGATTAGCCGAGAAGAACTGCCCGGACGGACGAGTGATGAAAGTGGGTGGCCCAAGCCACCAATCCAACAACAAGAAAAGAAAAGCAAATACCGAAGAAGACAAGAAAATGAAGTCCGTAGTCGCTACGGCGGAGGGCGAGGCTTGTCGGCGCCGCGCCGCGAGAGATTCAAGAAGTTCGGAGGGCTACTCTCACGGCCACGCAACGAAGGAATAAGAATCGCCGTATCCGTAAGATGTTAACAAAACTAGGCTGCGGACCGGCGCGACGAGACAATTGCTGATGCCGGCACATACACTTCGAGGACACCGGTTCACCGGGAACACGAAGAAAGGAGGCCGGCTCCTAGAATAACGAAAGAACCGGGGAAATCTCCGGAAGATCAGAAGAAAGAAGGCTACCACGCCACCGGATAGAACCACCAGGCGGTGCATGACCTTGTTGCGAAGCAACCCGGGGGATGTCCCGACGGGCATCATCCACGAGGAGCCGAGGTATGCGAGGGGAACGTGAAGGGATTGAACCATATATCCCACAATATGTCACAAGGCCTCGCCATCTGCAGATCATTCCGGAATACGAGCTGGAGAGGATGCAGAATGTTGAAAAGAAAACTTTTGAATACTTCGAGAGAATTAAAGGAAGAAGGATCAACATACTAGAAGGCCTCGAGCTACACACCGACGTATTCTCGGAGTATGAACAACGACAAATCGTGGATTGTATCCGGGATACGAAAAGAATGGGCCGAGCGAGGCGCGCCGAGGAAAACACATACTCGGAACCCCGGAGATGGATGCCGGGGAAAGGAAGAATCACAATACAATGCGGATGCTTGCTACAACTTTGCTGAAGACAGGAAGGGAAACCCACGGGAATACTCCGTCATGGGCAAGTAGATCCGATGCCATCGGTTATCGAAGAGAATGGTAAAAAGATTGATAACATGGAGAGTACTGCCGGCAGTTGCATACCCAATAGCTGCATTATCAACATCTACAAACGGGGTGATTGCATACCCCCACATATTGATCACCACGACTTCGTCGGACCTTTACGCACGGTCTCTTTCTTGAATGAGTGTAACATCATGTTCGGATCGACCTCCGGATAGCGAGGCCCGGGTGAGTTCCGAGGGCCGGTAAAGATACCTATACCGGTGGGTTCCGTCATGATACTGCAAGGTAACGGAGCGAGATATCGCAAAGCATTGCATACCGGGGGTGCCGGTGGAGCGAATCTCGGTTACTTTCGGGAGGATGGACGACGACAAAATACCTTACCATTTCCAACCGGACCCGGAGCTAGAGAACCTCCGGCCTTACGAGTCGTGAGTTACATGGGAAATATCACACCTCCGATGTACATCCAGCGGCATCCTTGCCAAGGATGGCTTGGAAGGTGATGTTATTAACCATGTACCCCACTATTCAGACATGGATTTTTGACAGATGCTTCTTTTGATGGATCGACGAAGATCGTACATAGTCCGTTTTGAGTCTACATGGATTGTATGAAATATATTCCAGATCGAGTTGTATGATGTATTTTCAACATGATTGGAATGAAAGTGACCATGTCACGTTTTTGGCCTTCACCTCTTTTGTGCAAATTGATTGGGAAACGCCATTAAAGTTAAATGAACTTCGAACAAAGAACGAGAAAAGAAATAAAAAAAGAGAGAATGAAAGAAAACTTTCTAAAAAAAAAATCGAAAAATGACAAACACTAAGTTCACATGAACATTAAATAAACAATAAAATAAAATTTGAACCATTAAAAGATAAACGAAATCAACACAAATCTCAAATTCCATCCTTCCAAACTTCAAAATCAAATTCCATCCTTACAAATTTCAAATCGAATCCTCGATCGAATTCCAAATCCGATCTCGATCAAGTTTCGAACTTGATCTTCCAAATTTCAAATCAAATCTTAAATCAAATTTCAATCGAGTTCAAACTCATCCTTCCAAATTTCCAAATTTCCGAATTCAATCTTTCCGGGCTTCAAGTCTCAATCAAATTTAAATTCAATTTCTTCCGGATCTCGAATCGAATATCAATCACATCAAATTCGAACCTTTTGGGTCGAGGATTTTACATCCAAGACTGCATTGCTTTAGGATTCTTTTCCTATTGCCTTTGAAATACATCAAAATTCAAACTTTTGGGTCGAGGATTTTACATCAAGACTGCACTTGCTTTAGGATTCTTTTCCTATTGCCTTTGAAATACATCAAATCAAACTCTTTTGGGTTGAGGATTTTACATCCAAGACTGCACTTGCTTTAGGATTCTTTCCTATTGCCTCTGAAATACATCAAAATCAAACTCTTTTGGGTCGAGGATTTTACATCCAAGTACCTATTGCTTTAGGATCCTTTTCTATTGCCATTGAAATACATCAAAATCAAACTCTTTTGGGTCGAGGATTTTACATCCAAGACTGTACTGCTTTAGGATCCTTTTCCTATTGCCTTTGAAATACATCAAATCGAACTCTTTTGGGTCGAGGATTTTACATCAAGTACCTATTGCTTTAGGATTCTTTTCCTATTGCCTTTGAAGTACATCAAAATTCAAACTTTTGGGTCGAGGATTTTACATCCAAGACTGCACTGCTTTAGGATTCTTTCCCTATTGCAATGAAATACATCAAAATTCAAACCTTTTGGGTCGAGGATTTTACATCCAAGACTGCACTGCTTTAGGATTCTTTCCCTATTGCAATGAAATACATCAAAATTCAAACCTTTTGGGTCAAGGATTTACATCCGAGGCTGCACTTTGCTTTAGGATTCTTTTCTGTTGCCTTTGAAGTACATCAAAATTCAAACTTTTGGGTCGAGGATTTTACATCCAAGACTGCCTTTGCTTTAGGATTCTTTCCTATTGCAATGAAATACATCAAAATTCAAACTTTTGGGTTGAGGATTTACATCCAAGTCGCATTGCTTTAGGATTCTTTTCCTATTGCGATGAAATACATCAAAATCAAACTCTTGAGGTTAAGGATTTTACATCCAACACCGCATTACTCCGAGATATCTTCTCATTGCAACGATTCAATCTAATCGATTCAATTTTCTTTCGAGGTTGGAGATGTTACATCTAAAACCTCGAAATCCCAATTTTCATTTCAAATCAAATCCCTCAAATTAATTTTGACAAAACTTCGATCTAAATTGAAACTCCGAACTAAAATTTAAACTCACACATCAAAACATAAATTGAAACAAAATAAAATCTAAATCGAAATTCCCCGAGATCATGTGATTTGGGATTCACCTCCTTTTCCTTTCCCAGGCGAGAGTTCGAGAATCTCCGGTTCCGGAGATATACTTGACACTCCCGGCAGAAACTCTTCTACTTCGTCCTAAGTTCGTCACTTGGACATACGTGTTGGTTTTGTTGATCGCTTCGGTCAACACCAATACGCGCGGTGTGCTCCGTCGGCTCACCACACTATTGGGGGTCCATTTGTTGACCTCATTTTTGATGAGGTCTTCCACTTCTTCTTTTAGTGCTTAGGATCTAGCCTTAGGCTTTTTCTTTTGACTATCTTAGAGGACTAGAATTGGGACCCGCCTTTTAGAAATTCAAACCACTTCTAAACTCCCTGCAAACTCCACAAATTTGACTATAGACCCCTAATCACCTAGAGGGTTGAAATCGAATGTGGAAGTTTAAAGGATGAGTTCTATAGGACTCTTTGGCCTTAGGAGCTACCACAGGTGGCTTAGTGCAGTGAGGGGCTGACTTACACTACACTTACACACTACATTTCCACACACTTCCTAAAACCACACCCATACCCAACTTAACCTCGACTCATGTGGGTGATTCACATGGATGGTCCTTAACCCACTAAGCCCTTGGTAAGAGGGTTAGGAACAACATAGTGAATGCCTCGAAATGAGTCCTTTCATGGCTCATATGGGCTTGAAATGGTTTCATGGCTCAACCAAAATGATTTCTTTCCACCTAAATTCACCCGATCTCAATTTCCCAAATTTTCGATTATTGACCCCGAGACCCTACACTATTAAACTCTACCGAAAACCGTGAAATTACCCAAATTTTTGCAAAATTTCCAAATTACCCAAAATTTTCCAAAATCAATCCCAAACATCTCCAAATCACTCAAATTAATCATCCATACCCAAAAATACCAAAGATTCCAAAAATACCCCCCAATAGCCTCCAAATACCCAAAATACCCTTCTTGGCCTAAAAATCCAAAAATTCAGAAAATTCCCAAAAAAATTCCAGAAAATCCTAAATATTCCCAATTTCATTTTGTCGAACTACACCATGGGTCAATTTTGTCAATTTACCCTACTTTTTGTCAAAAACCCCCAAATTGACCTCGAAGACATTAGTCCAGAACTAACCCAATTCGAACTACCAATTAACCCCAAATCTTTTCTAAATCTTCCTTAACATTCCCACAAACAAAACCCTAACATGATTTGCCCAAGATTTTTGACCCAGAGCCCACTCAAATTCAACCCAAAATCAAAAAGCCCGATTTTGACCTAAACCCGAACCTAACCCACGAAATAGGCCCGAACCTCGAAATCAAAACCCAACCAAAGCCAAAACCTCTTTGAAACACTCCCATAAACATTTCTCAACATTTATTTTACATCAATTTCAACCCTAGCCCAACATTGGCCCAGAGTTAGCCCAATTTGACCTACATTGGCCCATTTACGAAATAAACCCAAATTCAACCCAATTCAAACCCAAACCACCTTAAATCTATTTCAAATTATCCATGAAACATCACTAAACCAAAACCAACAACTATTTGGCCCAAACTTCTACAAAAATTCCCATCCATGAACACATCCTTAAACTTAAAAGCCCACTTCCCTTAAACCTTCTTAAAAGCCCATCTTCATTAAATTTTAAAAGCCCAAATCATCCTAAAGCCCACATGACACTTCCCCTCATCATCCATTTGATCAAAATCACCCCTAAGTTTCAAAATCATCAATTAAACCATTCCAAATCAAGCCGCATGTCAAATTACCCCCTAAATGTCAAAAATTTCTAAAACCACTTTTCATGAAACAAATCGACCTTTTCCCAAGACAAATGAAGCCATGAACAAGCCATTCTCGAAGCCACATGAAGCCATGAGGGCTTTGACTTGTCATTAGTCCATTTATGGCAAGAAGAGGGGTTCTTTCTTAAACCTCCTTTAACCCTTTTTTACCTTAATAATGTCGCACACTAAACCATGTTTAGCCACCTCATCATGGATGGAGACTTCACCACTCCTTCTAAGCTGACCTAAATGATTCCCTCGGCTCGAAATCAGAGCTTGGAAGGGTGCACCAAGCCCGAAAATGGTGGGTTGACCCAAACCGAGCCAAAGTGAGCCTTCTCTCATTCCATTTAAATCAAACTCCTTTACACATGTCGAACCTCGATTATTGCACAAGCCTCAGCCACGACCCACTGAGCTTGAGGGTGACCGACTCTGGCGGCCGGCCACCCGGTCGCCGGAAAACACCATGCCGAAACCTTGGGAGGAGCGAATTTTGGAATTCCACCTTGCTTGAGCTGCCTCACTCCAGAATGGCCATTGCGGTTGTTCTTCTCCTCACCGAGAGCGGTGATCCCGACCATTAAACTCCCTGGAGAGCCTCCGGCCATGCCTGTTTAAACCCCTCACCCTCTCGGCCAAAGGAGGAGTCTTGAACGAAACCTTAAGGAAACTACTGCCAAAATCACTCCGGATCACTCTCCACACATAGAGCACTGATCCCCACTTGAATTCCGGCCACGATTCCCTACTGGCGAGCCCGATTTTGAGCTCGAACTTTGGCCAAAAACCGGGACACTTCTTCGCGTGAGCCGATTCCCAAATTGATTGGTCCTACACCTTCATCTGGACCGAGAGGAGAAGTTCCCATGCAAAGCCCCATCTCTAGGCCACCCGAGTTGTTCCGGCCTCGAAGCTTTGTGATCGAGTCGTGGTCGAAGTCCGACCTAGAGCGAGTCACCGGATCGGGAGACTTCATGCGGAGCTTGCGGGATCCGATCGAAGGTGTAACAACTCTCGGATCGAAGCTTCACTTCTGCGAGCGAAGGTATGGACTCCCTCTTCTTCCCGAGCTTCCGGAGATTCTCATTTTAATTTGAGTCGATTTAAATGCATGTTTACGTATGGATGTGTTCGTCTCTTGAAGACGAATCCATAGGAACATAAGAACACGAAAATCCGTTGAGAATCGAGTGAGAAATTAGGGTTAGAAGGTTGACGGTCACGGGTGCACACCGGTCGTAGACGATGACCGAGGAGCGGTTGGATCGCGCGTGTATCGAGCGGACGATTCGGATTGCGCCGGACCGGGGAATGTTACGTGAACCGCGGGGCCGGGACGGATGACTCGGATGGCGGCGCCCGATCGCGGCGCGACACGTACCCCTTCGGAGCTGCCGATGTTTCGGCGGCGCCGCGTGGATAAGTAGATAAATAGGGTATTTAATGTATTTATTAAATATCGAAACTTTAAAAATCCATATCTTTGTGTAGAAAAATCACAAAAATAAAATAAAAATACCCTCTTGCTCGGTGAACGAGAGGAGAATAATGTGGAAAAGAAATCATTTAATTTCATCAAGTATTTTATTTTTTATAATTTATTTACTCTCTGCATTGTTTTAATTCTCCATGCATGCATACAATTCACCATGGCATGAGACCATAGGGCTTTTGAAGCCTCCGAATTTGGGAACATTCCACTGAATTTTCCAAAGTCGGAGGCCATCCTATGAAGAGTTCTTGATTTTTCGAGTTCAGGTCACTGTTTTGAGTATTTTAATTCCAGTAAATAGCATGTTGTGAAATAAATTCTAGGAAAATTTGGTGATGTTCCTTATGACCAGAGAACCTTAGGAAAAATAGATTTTGGCTTAGTTCATTCAAAACAACCCTAATTGACTTAAACACCCAAAATAGGTCTTTAATTAATTAGAGTTAACCAGGTATCAAATTGACTTGAAATCAATTCTCCACTGACCTTTAGGATCAGAGGAATCCACCATAAAAATTTGAGGTCAATTGGACTTGGCTAGCCCCACTAATTGGGTTGATTAAGTCATTTAGCCATTTTAAGCTTTAAAAATTCATAACTTTCAAAATATCTTTCAAAAACTCACCAAATTGGTTTTAGAGCCTCTCTGATATCAGGGGAACCTAAGAAAATTAAAATTTCAATTTTCTAAAAAAGTTGATTTTTAATAATATTTTAATATTTTTAATAATTAAAAAATAATAAAAATCACAAAAATAATAAAATTCACCAAAATGTCACATTTTGAATTTTAATCACTTAGGAGCAAATCCCACATTTTTCCTAGGTCTATTTAGTGAGATATTGAATTTTAAAGCCCTAGGGTAATTTTAAAATTAAAAAAAAATGTATTTTCTAGCATTTTCACTAAAATAATTATAATAAATCATAAAAAAATCAGAAAATTGCAAAATTTGTTTCTCTGGTTTCCTTGATATCAGAGAGATTTTTGAAAAATATAAAATCCATTTTTCAACATTTATTTTATTTTTTAAATTAATTAACACTCCAAAACTCAAAATAATTATAATAAAAATAATATAATTCAAAAAATCACCAAAATTGGTCCAAGTGCTTCTCTGGTCATTAGGAATGTCCCCTAATTTTCTTAAGGACAGAAACTTTCCCTTGGTCATGTTATTAAATTTTCCTTGAAAATCTCTATTTTCCATCAAAAATAATTATATAAATAAATTAAATACAGAAAAATCACATTTTCTCCTCTCATGTCTTTATTGACATGTGAGTGAAGTCACATAAAAATTTCAAGTCCATTTGGGTTCAATTTAGTGAGTTATGAAATTATTAAGTTTAAAGGGTAAAATGGTAATTAAACTTTCAACCCTTAATTAAAACTTTAGGTTTAATAAAAAATCAACAAGTAAAACATTTGATCTTAATCTGATTTGGATAATTGAAATTTAAATAATTAAAGGGTAGAAACCCATTAAATAATTTTAAAATGATTAAACTTTAATTAAATAATAGATTAAATTTGGAGGAATAATAAATTAGAATTATTAAAATAAGGGATATTTATTAGGAAGAGATTTATTCTTTAATTTAAAAATCCCTAAACTAATTATATCATTAATACTCAATTTTTAATTAAAATGATAACTCAAATTTAAAATATTAAAAGACTTAATTAAATTATTAAACTCTTTTGAAATTTCGATTAAAATTAAAAATAAAGTAAATTAAAGATAAATTAAATTAAAATTAAATTAAATTTAATTAATTAAATTAAATTAAATTAAAACAAATTAAATTAAATTAAACTAAATTAAAATTAAATTAAATTAAATTAAATTTAATAATTAAATTAAATAATTAAATTAAATTAAACAATTAAATTAAATTAAATTAAATTAAATAATTAAATTAAATTAAATCGAATCAAATTAATTAAACACCAAATCAAATTAAATTGAACTATGTTAAACTAAATTAAAACTCGATTAAATTAAGTTGAATTAAATATAACATCACTAAGACATAAAGAATTCAAAATAAATGTAAAGCGACTTGAACAACTTATTCCGAATTTAAACCCTTTAACTTAAATCGAAATCATTTGAATACTTAATTTACCCTTGAAAGCTTTGATTATTATAACTCCTAAATGGAACATCAAATGAAGTGTTACCTCACTCATAGGATATTCGAAATGTCTAGTTCATCTGAAGCGAGTTAACAAGACTTGAAAACTTCGGACGATCGATTCATTTATATAATTAAATTCATTTGGACTTAAAACAATCCGAAAATATTGAAAAGATGTTTAAGATTCTTCTTAAGCACTTCCTCGATATGATAGGATATTTATAAGAACAATTGGACTTAATTGTCCTTTGATGAAGAAAATCGTCCTCGAAACAAAAAACACGAAGAACACAGACGTCGTAGGAGTTGACTAAGCTATAGGATTAGGAATTTGGTAGAAAACCATAACCCTTCCCTTAGCTTTACCTAGGAACTTGCTTAAATATTCTAATTGTGTTTTAAGTGCGGCTTGGGATGACGGGAAGACCCTCAGGGTACGCTTTTATTTTTATTGCAATTTGCTCTCTTGCAATTTACTTTCCTGCAATTTACTTTCTTGCAGAATGTACTTTATTTTTCTTGCATGATAAAACAACGAGTTGCATGAAAACCCGCACCTTTAGGATAGTCCCTAAAGCTGAAACCAAATTAAGTTAAAAGTCATTGCAAGATAAAATTCACCGCCACAACATTTCAAAATATAAAACAACTCGAAATTTAATCACAAACAGAACACAAAACTACGATTACAACTAAATTAAAACGTCTGTTGGATGATCGGGAATACCTCGGATGATGTAACCTACGTGTTGCTAACGGGATTTCCCGCGGTCTAAATGAAAGTGTGGAACTCATTCGGTTGAGTTTAGCAAATTCATACGGGACTAAGTGAATCCGATAAAAATAATGATGCGGAAGGATGGAGCACGTGGGATCTTAGCAGGTGTCGTTATAATCGACTTTAAGATTTGTTTTAATTAAAACGTAAAAAAACACTTGGAAATTAAGATTTTCTCTAAACCAAAACACTTTTCTCATCTCCGATTTATGATTTCTAAAACTAAACCTCTGCGACAACAAGGAACTTGGAGCATGGTGGGCGGCACGGCCATCGTCGTCGGCAAAACTTGAACCTACTTGACAAAACTTTCCTAGAATTAAATAACGAAGCCATAGGACTTCGAGGTAGCTTGCACAGTGCAACATAAATCCTCGACTCTTCGTTAGGCATTTGCATTGCAAATTAAGCCCTAACCGGTCTTAGGATTCCGAGGTAGTCGTCAGATACGACAATAAACCCTCGCATCTTCTAAGTTATTTGTTTGATTTTATCATACAAATATAAGCCCTAATTAATTAAAATTGGCGAGATCGAAAACATTTAAATAAGTATTAGGACTTTCCTAAACTCAAGCCGAAACGATAGGATAGTCGGGAAATTACCGAAGTTCACTTCGAATCGGTGATTTCTCTACCTTTCTTCCTTTGGATTCACGAAAGCAAAGTGTTCCAAAATTTGATCCATTCCACTATTGAAATTCCGAAATTCGATCTTTGAAAACCTTAAACTTTGAAATTCTTGAAAGCGAGTTATTGATTATTATCGAGAGTTTTCTTAGGTGATTCCCGTCACTTAAGATGTAATTAGCTATAGGGGCTTGCCCTTATAGGGAATTTTAAAGAACCCGAGTAATATAAACCACTGTTTGATACTTTCATATTAAGCGAGGGAATTTGTCGGCTTATAAAATTGGTTCGCGAGACCAAACGGATGTCACAAAACTTCTAGTTTATTTGATCGAGCCCCACCATCGAGCGGTGTGTCTATCCTTAGGGATAGATACACGGTTTGTGGTGCGGTGCTCGTTTATATAAACTATTTGGGATGTGAGATCGGTTTAATCTCATATCTTAAAACTTTCAAATTTAAAAATTATTTTCAAAGCCAAATACTACTTTCTAAATTATATATATATTTAAATCAAATTTAAAATTTAAATTCGCCGACAACTACGGTAGGCGACCCCCTTTTAAAATACAATACAACCTAAAAATATGCCGACGAGTACCTTAAGAGAACTTCTAAATAAAGTATATCTATTCGAAAGCTGAAGCGATAGTGAAGATGTTCCGCGGCTAATGAAGACACCGGATTTTTCGAGCTGCACGAGCCGAAAGCCGGAGGAAGTCAATAAGAAAGATCATCCGAACTATTGCCCTTACCACCGGATGCTTGGACACAAGATAGAGGATTGCATCACTTTCGAGAGTTGGCTAGATGACGATCTCCGGAAAGGGAACATAACGATCCCGAAGGAATACATGAAGGAACCCCCGGAAAGGAGGTTCCGTCGATGTTATTTCAATGGATCCCATTGTTACGATAGACCCTTACACTGCGATGATGGATGGAGTACTTGTCTGAACAAAATCATTAAAGAAAATTTTGGATCACATCCGGAGCCGCTTCGGCACGCGCATCGACTCGAGTTTGAAACTGTCGAGCGGCACTATCACTTGCGATTGAAGAACCGTCCCAGAAGGAGGAGAAGATCGTGGAAGAAAAGAAGACTAAGGCTCCAGAGGGTAGACTAGGGGCTGCTTATCCTAGGATGGTTGTTTCCGATTCAGGGGAGAAATCCCAAGAACTCCTGACTCTGTATGATTCTCTGTTCGCTCTGGCGGGATCTTATAATGATAAGGGTTATGGCGTTGGCTACGTTTTGACTGTCTCTAACGATTACGTAACTAACGAAAATTGGCTTAATCCAGATATCGATTCCAATACAAATAAAGATTCTCAAATCATACACAACCTCGATGACCATGACGAAGAAGATGTTCACAAAGAAGGCTACGAAAGCTCGACAAGCAATGAGTCCATTTGTGAATTCTCAGGGGCTCCGATCACGATAGAATTAGAACCATTAAACACCGAAGCAACTTCAGAAGAGCCAGTTGTTCCAATTCAGGAGGATACACTGGCAGATTCAACACTAAATTTACAAGAAATAACTGAAGTAAATTTAAGAAGTGGAAGAATTTTACTGCCGAGAATGGGTCCAAAGGATAAAGTAAAGCTGGTGGTTGCTCAGGAAGAACCAACCCCGACAGAGGAATTGCCCATTCGGGAAGAAGGCGAGGAACATGGTAATAAAGTGGACTACAACGTGCTAGCCCATCTTAGGAAGCTACCGACGAACTAAGCATATACGATGCTACGATCTGTCAAAGGAAATGAGAGAAGCTCTAATCGAGGCTTTACTTGATCCGGAGATTTGTCTAGCTCGAATGGCCGGTGATTCCTTTGACAAGGTTTGCTCGTTAAATGAACGACGAGGTGTTACTTTCACGGACAATGATGCATTGCGAGAACAGTCGATCACGACCGACCGTTGTACATTTCGATCACTTATTGGAAAGTTTACGCTCTCCGGAGTGTTGGTTGATCCGGGAGCATCGATCGATGTGATGAATCTTCGGACGTTAGCATATTTAGAAATTGATGCTCGCGAACTTGAAGTAGACGAGATGCTATTAAGAGGCTTGATCAAAAAGGAGAAAGAGCTCTTGGATCGATAACACTACTAATGAAGACCGGTGATTTAGCAAAGACAACCACAAAATTCCACATAATTGATTACGAGACATCGTTCGACGCTCTCTTGGGTCGGCCAGTGGATCCATGAAAACCGGATGGTACCGTCGTCTCGCACCGGTGCATAAAGTATTACGAAGGAGGGGAACGAGTGCATCGAAGGTGATTTGCGACCATTCTCTGTGCATGAAATCGGAATTCATGAAGATTCGGCCTATTAACGCGCCTCGAAGAAAACAATCTTTTCCATAAATACTATACCAAATGAAGCAAAAGAAATCCGAGACGATGAAGAACACTGAAGTTCTAGTTCAACGATTACTCACCACTCCCTTACGGCGAGATGGTGAAGATTTCTCCAGAACTCGCACCCGAGGTCGAGGCGAGGACGAGGACGTTGAAGAAATGTTGGAGCGAGTTGGACGGAAGAAGCCGGTCATCGAAGTTGATTGGGAGAACACTTCCGAAGAAGGAGAAGAAATCAAGAAAGAAGCGAGTGACAATAAGTCGAAAGAAACCCGAGTTCGAAGATCTCTCTCGAAAGATGAAAAGAATGAAGAATATAAATCAATGTACGAGAAGATTAACCATCATGTACATACTATGACCACGACCCCGATCCATTCTAATAAGATCGAGGGTATGGCGGTCAAGGAAGTGCATGGTGGTGGTACTAAGCCAACCGTGGTGCTTCTTTTTCCAATGCGAAAAAGATGTACAATTTGAAGATGTTACTTCTTCGAATTAATGGAATTACCTTTTGAGTGGTACTCTCCTGTGTTAAAAACTTAATTCAACGTGGTGTCTTACCTCGACAATGGACGAAAAGCCGGTCACAACACTTTGAAAAATTATGGAATAATGTCGGTCGGCCTCTCAATTCAAAACATGGTCTCGGATTCGGCACAGTAGGATCAGTTGACGATATAGAATTTTGTTTGGTTGTCACTTGCGAACCTAATGAAGGCGCCGAAGCTTCGGAAGATCTCGAAGATCTACCAATAGGAGATGCTCCACCGAATTCGAAGAAGAAATCAAATCTACGATAGATGAGTTAATGGAAGTTAACTTAGGTACTAGCGAAGAGCTTAAGCCAACCTTTGTTAGCTCCTTACTCGATAAAAAAGATTCCGAAAACATAATCGAAGCTACTAATGGAACTCGAGGACGGTTTTGCTTGGAGTTACGACGAAATGCCGAGGATTAGCTCCGAAGTTGCGGTTCACGAGTTAGGAGTAGATCCTAGCTACGTTCGAGTCGAACAAGCTCCCGGAAGAATGCGTCTAGAAATTGAGCAACAAGTAATAGCCGAAGTTAAGAAGCTAATAGATGCTTAAATTTGTTCGTGAAGAACAATACCCTACTTGGTTAGCCTGATGTGGTACCGGTCGAAAGAAGAATGGTCAGATCAGAATCTGCGTAGATTTCAGAGATTTAAAAAAAGCATGTTCAAAGGATGAATTTCCACTACCAATCCCAGAATGATGATCGACATTGCTTCAACACATGAAATCTTCCATTTCATGGATGGATCATCAGGATACAACTAGATAAAGATGGCACCAGAAGACGAAAAGCTCACGGCATTCAGAATGTCGATCGTAGTATATTGCTACACAGAAATGTCATTCGGACTAAAGAACGCGGGAGCGACATACCGAAGAGCGATGACGAAGATTTTTGATGATCTCATTCACAACCAAGTTGAGTGCTTACGTGGATGATGTGGTCATCGAAAACTGAAAGAAGATTACCTGTATGATTTGAGAATTTTTTTCGAGCGACTAAGACAATACAACCTAAAGATGAATCCCTTAAAATGCGCCTTCGGCGTCACCTCCGGGAAATTCTTAGGATTTGTTGTCCGACATTGCGAGATTGAAATCGATCCGGAAAAGATTAAAGCTATTTTAGAAATGCCTCCTCCCAAAACTTTGAAACAACTACGATCCTTTCGGGGAAGTTGGCATATCTTCGACGCTTTATCTCTAACTTGTCAGGTAGGTGTCAGCCCTTCTCGGCATTAATTAAAAAGAACGCCAAATTCGTTTTGGATGAGAAATGCCAGTGGGTTTTCAAGAACGTTAAGCAATATTTAATGACACCTCCTGTCTTAGCGACCCAGATCTCGGAGTAGACCATTGATACTTTATCTTTGCGCTTTAGACGACTCCCTTGGAGCCACGTTAGCCTGAGTCGACGATGAGGGAAAAGAAAATGCTCTCATTACTTAAGCCGTTGTCTAATCCCGACGAAGTAAAGTATCCTCCTATTGAGAAGCACTGCTTGGCCATGATCTTCGCCGCACAGAAGCTCAGGCATTACATGCTTTCTCATAAGGTCAACCTTATTTCGAGAGTTAATCCGTTGCAATACTTGATGACCCGACCGACGCTCTCTGGCAGACTTGCCAGGTGGTCGATGATACTATTGTAATTTGACATAACTTTCGTTCCTCTTCGCGCCGTAAAGGGACAAGTCTGGCGACTTCCTTGCGGCACGGCCTTCTACGAGCGGATTCGCCTCTCGACGACGATTTATCGACGAGCGAGATAATGAGCCTAGAAGACACTGATGATCGATATTGGAAACTATACTTCGACGGTGCGTCCTCAGCATAGAGGAACAAAGAATTGCAAACTATAGTGCCCGGTAAGGCAGGAATCGGACTAATATTTATAAAACCGGAGCGGGGGATGTTAAGATACTCCTACCACTTAACAGAATCATGCACAAACAACGATGCAGAATATGAAGCCCTCATAATAAGACTAGAACTAATCATTCAAATGGGAATAAATGACATCAACATCTACGAAGATTCTTAGTTGATCATTCATCAGGTCGCCAGACAATACATAATTTTAAAGCCAAGACTCGAGCAGTACTCAGTATGCCATGAAACTGTTGGAACAAATTCCAAACGTAACAATCTACAAGATCCCCAGAAAAGAAAATGCTCTTGTAGATACTCTAGCTCGCCTTGCAAAGGAATTTGCCTGCTTGCAGGATGAGTCAGTTGAAGTGTCAGTTCAGGGACGACAGGTCCTATCACAGCTCGACATGGATATGATACAGAAATCAAGAAAAAGCGAGAGAAATCGGTTGTAGCAATAACGAGAAAACACGGAAGATTGGCGTCGACGGCTAATAGACTACCTACGAAACGGGGAAATTACGGACGATAAGTCGCTAGCCCATCAGATCAAGAAAAGAACTCTGTCTTACGTATTAATAAACAATACATTATATAGAAGGTCTTTTGATTAAATGTGGCTGAGGTGCCTGAGCGAGTCCGAAGCTCGTGAAATTGTTAAAGAGGTACACTCAGGACTCTGTGGCGCTCATCAGTCGGGTCCAAAGATGAAAATGAAGATTAAGAGACTAGGGTACTACTGACCCTCAATGATGACCGACTGTATGAAGATCGCCAAGAGCTGTCACCAGTGCTAAGTACACGGAGTGGTTCTACACTAACCTCCAAATGAGCTACATCCGACAATCGCATCTTGGCCATTTGAGTGTTGGGGCACAGCTATAGTGGGTCCGATAGAACCGCCTTCTTCAAGAGGACATCACTTCATTCTTGCGGCTACTGAGACTACTTTTCTAAATAGGCGAAGCGAGATCCACTTAGAGAAGTAAAGGCACACCACGTGCTACGGTTTTCAAGAATCGAGTTGTCTACCATTTTGGAGTACCGCGCAAAATCATTTCAGATAATGGGTCCGCATTCAGAAGCACAAAAATCAACAATTTTGTCAGAAGACATGGAATCGATTGGCGATACTCAACAATCTACTACCCAAGAGCAAACGACTTGGCCGAGGATTTTAATAAAACTCTCGTTCAAATTTTAAAGAAAAATTTGGACGACAACGAAGAAATTGGCACGAGAAGTTGTTAGAAGCCTTTTGGGCCTACAGGACAACTTTCAGGACTCCTACTCAGTCTACGCCTTACGCTTTAGTGTTTGGGTCCAAGGCAGTGTTACCATTGGAAGTCCAGCTTCCATCACTCAGAATCGCGAGTTGAAAACAAGATTACTATAGAAGAAAATGCCGGATTACGGCGAAAGAAGCTGGAAAGCTTGGAAGGGAAAAGACTTGCGGCACGACAAATTTTGGAGGCGTACCAAGCTAAGATGATCCGGGCCCATGTTAAGCGGGTCCGCCCAAGAACTTTCAAAGTTGGTGACTTAGTTCTTGTCCTCAAGAGACATATTCTTGCACACCGCAATATATAAGGTAAATTTGAACCGACTTGGGAAGGGCCGTTTGTGGTCGAGACAGTCTACTCAGGAGGCTCCTACCAACTTGTGAATTGCCAAGGAGAACGAGAGGTGCTTCCAATCAACGGATGATATTTGAAGAAGTATTATGTAACTCGATGTTTCGAAGGAATGAATTCTCATCCCTAGAAACATGGGTGAAGTAACCACTTGTGATTTGGGTCCAAGCCCAAAAACATAAAAATGGATGACAAAAAAAGGGCATTAACAAAAAAATTGTGTGCTAAAAATAAAATATGTGAAATCATAATAATAAAGTTTTAACCCTTCCTTTCAAATAAAATCTTGTTCCTGATCTTTCCTCATCTTTTCCTACTTTACTTAAAACTAAAATAAGGGAATAAGAATCTTCAGTGATAAATATTTTCTTAATGTTCTTGTTCTTTGTACAGCCCCTGATCCTTTCCTTGTCTTCTTCACAGGGAAATGTCGAATGGGCGGTTGGTCCTAAAATTTAGAAATGGTGTGAGTCTCGCACTCGATGAAAAGAGGGTGAAGGATGGAGCAGTTATAGAAATTGATTCGACTTCACACCGGCCGACCTACAACACGAAGAAAATGATTGGGTCCCGGTTGACCGAGAAGAGCTTCACGACCGGACGGTGATGAAGATTGGTGGCCCAAGCCACCAATCCAACAACAAAAAGAGAAAGACAAACATCGAGGAAAGCAAGAAAATCGAGTTAATATTTACCCTTTGTAGAGCGGGCTCATCAACGCCGCGCCGTAGAAATTCGAGGGGTAAGGAGAGCCACTATCACTTTGCTACGGAATAAGAATCGCCGTATCCGCAAGATGTTGACTAAACTAGCGACGGATCAACGGGAAGAGATAGCCTCTTTTGCCGGCACACACATTTCAAAGATATCGGTTCATTAGAAACCAAAAAGAAGAAAGTCAACGCTAATAAAATCAGAACAAATCGAAGAAGTGCCAAGAAGAACAGAGATAGAGTCAGTGCCTCGACGCCAGACAGAGAGACCGGATACGAAGAACCTTGTTGTGGAAGCAACCCTGGAGGATGTCCCGATAGAGACAATCCCCGAGGAGCCAAGGTATGCAGGAGAACGTGACAGGATTGAGCCATACATCCCGCAGTACGTCACTAGGCCTCGTCACTTGCAGATCATCCCAGAATATGAATTAGAAAGAATGCAAAATGTTGAGGAGAAGACTTTTGAATACTTCGAAAGGATTAAAGGAAAGAGAATCGACATTTTGGAAGGCCTCGAGTTACACACGGATGTATTCTCGGAGTACGAGCGACGGCATATTGTGGACTGCATATTAGAGCTTTAGAAGATGGGTCGAGCGAGGCCGTCGAGGGAAAAGACTTATTCGAGAACCCGGAGATGGATGTCGGGGAAAGGAAGAGTCGCGATACAATGCGGATGTTGCTATAACTTTGTAGAGGACAGAAAAGGAAATCCACCGGGGATACTCGCGTCACGGTGAGGTGGATCCGATGCCGAGGATAATTAAAAGAATGGTGAAAAGAATGATAACGTGGAGGGTACGCCGGCGGACGCATACCCAACGGTTGCATCATCAACATTTACCGGAAAGGTGATTGCATACCTCCGCACATAGACCACCACGACTTTGTCGGACCTTTACGTATAGTTTCGTTCATCAACCAATGCAATATCATGTTCGGATGCGACATCCGGATAGCGAGGCCCGGGTAAGTTTCGAGGGCTAGTGGAGATACCACTTACGGTAGGTTCCGTCATGATATTAAAAGGAAATGGAGCGAGACATCGCAAAACATTGTATACGGGAGTGCCGAGTGGAGCGGATCTCCGTTACTTTTAGAAGGATAGACGACGAAATGCACCTTGCCACTTCCAACCGGATCCGGAAGTGGAGAGTCTGCGACCTACAGTTGTAAGTTACATGGGAAATAGCACACCTCCAATGCACATCCATGCGACATTCTGCCGAGGGTAGTTTAGAAGGTGATGTTATTACCCATATTTCTTACTATTCGGACATGGATTTTTTATAGACACTTTTGAATGGATCAGCAAGAAGTTTATACGGTCCGTTTTGAGTTACATGGATTGTATGAGACATTAAATTTACGAGAAAAATGTCCTCATGACTAGATCAAGTTGTATGATGTACTTTCAGCAAGTTGGAATGAAAACGACTACGTCATATTTTGCCTTCACCTCTTTTTGTGCAAATTGACTGGGAAACGCCATTAGAGTTAAATGAATTTTGAACGAAGAACAGAAGAGAAAAGAAAATAAATGAGAACTTTTCCTAAAATTCTAAATAGTAAAATGAACTTCAAATTCACATGAACACTAAATGAACAACAAAAATAAAATCAGATCGCTAAAGGACAAATGAAATGAACCTAAAGCTCAAATTGAATTCCAGTCTAAATCCATCTTTCCAAACCCTCCAATTCTTCTTCAAATCAAAATCTACTTCAAACCTCCTTTGAAGCCCTCTCTCGGGATGACTTCAGAACCACGAAAAATTTTCGATTTGGTTCTGATGGCATAGATTCATACCCTTCGCCAAATAATCAAACATTGATTGATTCTCGTGGGATGTGGAACACTTTCACATCTCATTTCAATCTCCCGCTAAATCCAAAACTCCACAGTACATTTCAATTCAAAATTTTCGAGACTGGTACTACATTCCAGTTCTCATTTCGAGATCGATACTTACATTTCGATTCTCATCTGAATTGATACCTACATTTCAATTCAAAATTTTTGAGACTGGTACTACATTCCTGTTCTCATTTTAAGAACGATACCTACATTTCGATTCTAATCTGAATTGATACCTACATTTCAATTCAAAGTTTTTGAGACTGGTAGTACATTCTAGTTCTCATTTCGAGATTGAAACCTACATTTCGATTCTCATTTGAATTGATACCTACATTTCAATTCAAAATTTCCGAGACTGGTACTACATTCCAGTTCTCATTTCGAGATCGATACCTACATTTCGATTCTCATGTGAATTCATACCTACATTTCAATTCAAAATTTTTGAGACTGGTACTACATTCCAGTTCTCATTTCGAGATCGATACCTACATTTTGATTCTCATACGAATTGATACTTACATTTCAATTCAAAATTTCCGAGACTGGTACTACATTCCAGTTCTCATTTCGAGATCGATACCTACATTTCGATTCTCATCTGAATTGATACCTACATTTCAATTCAAAATTTCGAGAGCTAGTACTACGTTCCGGTTCTCATTTCGAGATCGATACCTACATTTCGATTCTCATCTGAATTGATACCTATATTTCAATTCAAAATTTCCGAGACTGGTACCTACATTCCAGTTCTCATTTCGAGATTGATACCTACATTTCGATTCTCATCTGGATTGATACCTACATTTCAATTCAAAATTTTTGAGACTGGTACCTACATTCCAGTTCTCTTTCAAGATCGGTACCTAAATTCTGATTCACATCCTTTTCAATTGACACTTAAAATCGGATGCTTACTCCGAGGCTGCTACATAAAATCCAGTTTTCTTTGCAATCCCGAGGTTGAAACTCAGGTTTTAATTCTCATTTCAAATTCAAATTTCCTCAAACTGATTTTAAATCAAACTTCAATCTAAATTAGAACTCCAAATCAAAAATCTAAACTCACACATCAGAACTTGAACATAAAATGAAACAAAATCTAAATCGAAGTTCTCCAAATCTTGTGATTTGGAATTCACCTCCTTTTCCTTTCCCCAACGAGAGCTCGAGAACCTCCATTTTTGGAAACATACTTGATACTCCCCAACGGAAACCTCTCTACTACGTCCTAAGTTTGTCACTTGGACATACGTGTTGGTTTTGTTGATCTCTTAGGTCAACGCCAATACGTGCGGTGTGCTTGGTTAGCACACCACACCTATTGGGGGTCCATTTGTTGACCTCATTTTTGATGAGGTCTTCCCTTTCCTCTTTAGTGCTTAGGATCTAGCCATAGGCTTTTCCTTTGACTATCCTAGAGGACTAGAATTGGGACCCATCTTTAGAAATTCAAGCCACTTCTTAACTCCCTGCAAACCCTATATGCTTGATTGTAAACCCCAAGTCACCGCCCACGAGTCACTCGGAGGGTTGAGATCGAATATGGAGGTTTAAAGGATGAGTTCCTATAGGACTCTTTGGCCTTAGGATTACCACAGATGGCCTGAGTGCAGTGAGGGCTGACTTACACATACACTACACTCTCACACACACATTCCAAATCCTAAAACCCACACTCTCACCCAACTTGACCTCTTGACTCATGTGAGTAATTCATATGGATGGTCCTTAACCCCTAAGCCCTTGTCTAAGAGGGTTAGGAACAACATGTTGAATGCCTTTTTTTTCGTGGCTCATGTGGACTTAATATGGCTTCATGGCTTAACCAGAATGATTCCATTTCACTCACACTTGGTCAATCTCCATTTTGCCAAAATTTCGATTTTTGACCCCGGGGACCCGGACACGCCTAACTTACTAAAAGACTTGAAAATACCTAAATTCTTCAAAATTTCCAAATCACCCAAAATTTCCAAAAATTAATCTCAAAAATTTCCCCCACTACTCAAATTGATCATCTCCAACCAAATATACCAAAAATTCCAAAAATACCCTCAATACCCTCCAAATTACCAAAATGCCCCTCTTGACCTAAAAATCCAAAACTTTAGAAAATTCCCAGAAAATTCCAAAAAATCCCAAATATTCCCAATTGCACTTTGTTCAACTACACCATGGGCCAATTTTGTCAATTTACCCCACTTTTATCAAAACCCCCAATTTAACCCATTTTAACCCAAATGAACCCAACGTCAAACCAAATCACCCCAATTGACCCCATTTTGGTCTAATTCAATTCTAAACTTCAATTCAATATCCCCAATATCAATCTAGACCAAATCCATGTCCAATTTGATTGAAATTTGAATCGAATTTCATTTTTAAGCTTAAGGCCCAATTTTGGCCCATGACCCAAACTTAGCCCAAACCAACACAATTCCACTCCAATTAACCCCAAACCTTTTCTAAACTTTCCCTAACATCCCCGCAAACAAAAAACTAACATAATTTGCCCAAAATTTGGACCCAAACCCTACTCAAATTCAACCCAAACCCAAAATCCCTTAAATGGGCCTACACCCAAACCTAACCCAAATAGGCCCAAATCCCAAAATCAAAACCCAACCAAAGTTAAAACCTCTTCTAAACACTCCCACAAACATTTATTAATGTTAATTTTACATCAATTTACACATTAGCCAAACCTTAGCCCATGTTATTCCATTTTGACCTATTTTGACCTTATCACTAAAGAGACTCAATTTAGACCCAATTCAATTCCAAACCACCTCAAGTTTGATCCAAATCACTCATGACACATCCTTAAACTAAACCCAACATTTATTTGGCATGGCCCTTTGCAAAAATTTTCATCTAAAAGCCCACTTCCACAAGACATTCAAAAGCCCATTCCTAACCGAACTCGAAAGCCCAAGCCCATCCTAAAGCCCACATTACAATCTCATCTCATCCTCACTTAATTAAAATCATTCCTAAGTCCTAAATCAGCAATCAAACCTTTCTAAACAAAGCCATATGACAAAACATCCAAATTTTACACCAAAATACCAAAATTCCTTAAACCCATTTCCATGAAACCAAGCCGACTTTTCCCAAGCCATATAAGAGCCATGAAGCCATCCTTAAGCCCCATGTGAAGGCATGAGGGGTTTGACATGTGACCAAGCTATTAATAGCAAAAGGAGGGCCCCCTTTCCTAATCCTTCATTAAGCCTTTCTAGCCATATCTATGTCACACACTAAACCATGTTTTGCCACCTAATCCTTGATGGAGACTCCAACACACATGGGAGGTTGACCCAACTGATTGCCTCAGCCCAAAATCAGGTTATGGGAGAGTGAACCCAATCCATTTGGATGAGTTGACTAAACCAAGCCTAAAATGGCCTTATCCCCATACCACTTAGAGCCAACTCCTTTACACATGTCCAAAGCCATTTCACTTCACCAAACCCCGACCTAACTTCCCTAGTCAAGATGGTGACTCATGCACGCCGGCCGACCACCACGGTACCGAGAAAACACCATGGTCGAGACCTTGGAAGGAGCCAAACATTGAAATTCCATCTTGCTGAGCTGCCCCATGTCTAATGGTTGTCATGGCTGTTCTTCCCTTGATCTAAGCAGCTGATCCAAGCCTTCAACCCTCCCCGGGAAGCCCTCCAGCCAGCCCTATTTAAACACCACCTCCTCTTGGCCAAGTAAGGTGCTGAAACAAACCATACAGAAACTCTGCCAAAATCATTCCAGACTCTCCTCCACACCTAGAGAACTTGATCCCCACAGAAATCCCCCTGCCATTTCCTCTCTGTGAGCTCAATTTCAGAGTTGAAATTTAAGCCCAAAACCAGGAAACTTCACCACAGTGAGTCAATCCTCAAATTGATTGACTCTACACCTTCACCAGACCAAGAGGAGAAGTTCACCAGCAAAATCCCCCTCACCAGGCCAGCCATTGCTTCCACCCTCCAAGCTTTGTTATCGGCTGTGGTCACTTTTGTACTTAGACAATTCACCAGGCTAAGAGACTTCATCTCGAACTTGTTTGGACCCAATCGAAAGTGACACAACTCTCAGATCGAAGCTTCACTTCTCTGAGCAAAGGTATGAGCTCTCTCTTCCTCCCGAGCTTCTAGAGATTCTCCATTTGATATGAATCGATTTCAATACATGTTTACCATATGGATGGGTTCGTCTCTTCAGAGACGAATCCATAGAGCATAAGAACTTAAAAATTCATTGAGAGCGAGGGAGATATTAGGGCTAGAAGGTGGATGGTCACGGGTGCACACCGGTCGTAGACGATGGCTAGGAGTCGTTGGATTGCGCGTGTATCGAGCGAACGGCTCGGATGGCGTCGGACCGAGAGACGGTACGTGAAGCTGCGGGCTCCGTGACGGCTGACTCAGATGGCGGCGTCGAATGAGAGCGCGCCGCGTGGGCTTTCGGAGGTTCTGAGGATTGCGTGGCACCGCGTGGATAAGTAGAAAACTAGGGATTTTTCTTATTTATTAAATACCCACAACTTCAAAAATGCATAACTTTGTGTAGAAAAATCTTAAAAATAAAATAAAAATACACTCTTGCTCAGTGAACAAAGGAGAATAATGTGGAAAAAAAATCAAGTAATTTCATTGAAGATTTTATTTTTAATGATTTATTTACTCTCTGTAATGTTTTAATTCTCCATTTACATAGGCAATTCACCATGGCATGAGACCATAGGACATTTGAAGCCTCTGAACTTGGGAACATTCCTTGAATTTTCCAAGGTTAGAGGTCATCCTTATGAGAAGTTATTGATTTTTCAATTGCATGTTACTTGTTTTGAGTATTTTAATTCCAATAATTAGCATGTTGATAAATAAATTCTAGGAAAATTTGGTGATGTTTCTTATGACCAGAGGAACCTAGGAAAAATAGGTTTTGAGTTAATTCACTTGGAACAACCCTAATTGGCCTAAATACCCAAAATTGAACTTTAATTAATTAGGGTTAACCACACATTAAATTAACTTTAAAACAATTCTTCACTGATCTTTAGGATCAGAGGAACATCACATAAAAATTTGAAGTCAATTGGATTTGATTAGCCTCACCAAATGGGTTGATTAAGCCTCTTAAGCAAAATGGATAAAATTAAATTTTAAAAATTCATAACTCACAAAATAATTTTCAAAAATTCACAAAAATGGTTTTGGAGCTTCTCTAATATCAGAGGAACTTTGGAAAATTAAAATTGTAATTTTCTAAAAAAATTAATTTTTATCAATATTTTAATATTTTTAATAATTAAAAAATAATAAAAATCATAAAAATATTAAAAATCACAAAAATGTCACAGTTTAACTCCTAATCACTTAGGAACAAACCAAATATTTTCCTATGTCTCTAGGATAAGATATTGAATTTCAAAAGCCTAAAACAATTTTTTGAATTTAAAAAATGATTTTCTTTAATATTTCAACTAAAATAATTCTAATAAATGAAAGAAAAATCATAAAATTATAAAATTTATTTCAATGAACTCCTTGAGGTCAGAGAGATTTAAGAAAATTATAAAATCCATTTTTAGCTTTAATTTTATTTTATAATTAATTAATACTATAAAACTCAAAATAATTATAATAAATAAAATATAACTCAAAAAATCACCAAAATTGGTCCAAGTGGTCTTCTTGTCATTAGGAACATCCTAAATTTTCTTAAGGATAGAAAGTTTACCTTGGTCATGTTGTTGAATTTTCTTTGAAAACTTTTATTTTCTACGAAAAATAATTATATAAATAAATTAAATTCAGAAAAATCACATTTTCCCCTCTAATGTCTTAATTGACATGTGAGTGAGGTTACATATAAATTTCAAGTTCATTTGAGCTTAATTTAGTGAGTTATAGAATTAATAAACTTGAAGGGCAAAATGATAATTAAAAATTTCAACCCTTAATTAAAATTTTAGGATTAATCAAAAAGGGGAGGGTAAAATATTTGATTTTAAACTGATTTTGGATGATTGAAACTTAAATGATTGAGGGTAGAAACCTACTAAACCATTTCAAATATAATTAAAATAAAACTTTAATTAATTAATTAATTGAAATTTTGGAAGAATAATAGAAATTGGAATTATTAAAGTAGGGATATTATTAAGATGATATTTATTCTTTAATTTAAAAAATCCCTAAATAAATCACTTCAATAATACTTATTTCTTAATTAAAAAATTAAAATAATAATCCAAATTAGAATTAAACTAAAATTAAATTAAATTTAATTAAAATTAAAATTTAAATAAAATAAAATAAAATTTGGGGGAACACCAAATGAGGATCCAAATTTACACCTTGCTAGGTTTTTAGAACTTTGTGCTACCTTTAAATATAACAATATTTCTGATGATGCTGTTAGACTTAGACTCTTTTCTTTCACTTTAAGAGATAAAAAAAAGATGTGGCTGAACTCATTAGCAACAGGTTCTATTAAAACATGGGCTGAAATGGCACAAAAGTTCCTTGCTAAATATTTTCCTCCTTCTAAAACTGCTAAATTAAGAAATGATATTACTTCGTTTAGTCAATTTGACGGGGAGAAAAATTATGAAACTTGGGAAAGATTTAAAGAACTATTAAGAAAGTGTCCTCATCATGCTTTACTCGATTGGTTAATTATTCAAACATTTTATAACGGACTTATTGGATCACTGAAATCAATTATTGATGTTTCTATTAGAGGTTCTTTAATGGCTAAATTATTTGAAGAAGCTTATACTTTAATTGAAGAAATGGCAAACAAGAATTTTCAATGGCCTTCGAAAGGGTTAATCCTAAAAGAATGGCAAGTATTCATGATAACAAAGCCTTTTCTATCTTAGCTTCACAAGTGGCTGCAATATCTAAGAAATTAGATAATTTTCCTATCAATGTATCACATAACAACTTTGCTAATATTGAAGATTCTCAAACTATTGAAACTTTACAAGCTATTGCTAGTAAAAATAACCCTTATTCAAATTATTATAATCCTGGATGGAAAAATCACCCTAATTTTAACTGGAATAATTCACAACAACAATGGGGTAATAATCAATCTCATCCAACTAGAAATTGAAAAAATCAAGTAAACTCAAACTATAAACCTCCTGGATTTAATAATCAACAGAAAAAGTTATCTATAGAAGAATTAATTTTACAAATGAGTAATCAATTGCAAAATCAAAACACCGTTATTCGTAATATTGAGAATCAAATGGGACAAATCGCTAACTTAATTAATTACAGACCTCCAGGAACACTTCCTAGTAATGTTGAAATTAACCCAAAAGAAAGCTGGAAAAGAACATGAACATGCTAAAAGTCTGTATAACTAAAAAGTGGAAAGGAATTAAAAGAAAGAATTCAGGATGAAATTGAAAATGAGATTGAGGTTGAAGAGATTGAAAAACCTAAAGAAACTCCTTCTCCTAGTAGAGATCGATCGTTATTCCTATTAATGTGGAAGTTGAAAAACCACCACCACCTTTTCCTCAAAGACTAAAACAACGAAGCTTGATCAACAATTTTCTAAGTTCTTTGAAATTTTTAAGAAACTTACCATTAACATACCTTTTGCTGAAGCTTTGGAATAGATGCCAACTTATGCAAAATTTATGAAGGATATTTTAAGTATGAAATGAAAATTTGAAGCTTTTGAAACTATTGCATTAAGTGAAGAATGTAGTGCAATAATTCAAAAGAAATTACCTCAGAAACTTAAAGATCCTGGAAGTTTCACTATACCTTGTGCTATTGGAGAAAAATTTGTGGAAAAGCATTATGTGATTTAGGAGCAAGTACTAATCTCGGGCCATTTTCTATTTTTCGAAGGTTGAATTTAGGAGAGATTTCTCCCACCACTGTATCCCTTCAAATAGCTGATAGATCTATCACTTACCCTAGCGAAGTTATAGAGGATCTTGTTAAAGTGGATAATTTAATTTTCCCTATGGATTTTATTGTACTTGATATGGAAGAAGATAAAGAAATACCTATTATTTTAGGGAGACCTTTTCTAGCTACTGGACGGGCTATGATTGATGTGCAAAAAAGAGAATTAACTATGAGAGTTAATGATCAAGAGATTAAATTCAATGTCCTTAAATCAATGAAGTACCATGACAAAGAAAAATGCTATCGAATGGATATTATTGATTATATAATTGAAAAACACTATCAAGAAAAATGTAAAGTCATTTTTGAAGATAAAATTTAATTATTAATTGACGAAAATGACGAACTAAAAGAAGAAGAATTATCTAAAGAAACTCATTATATTAAAGATAACTGAGAAATTTTGGACATAACTCAAAATGATATACTTTTACCCTTGATTAAAAAAGCCCTGAACTGGAATTAAAAATGTTACTTGCACATTTAAAGTATGCTTTTCTTAGAAATTCATTAACTTTACCAGTTATTATTTCTTCTAAACTAAGCTTAGATTAAGAAGAAAAATTAATAGGAGTGTTAAAGAATTATAAGAAAGCTTTTGGTTGGACTATTGCCGATATAAGAGGAATAAGCCCTTCCATCTATATGCATAGGATTTTAATGGAAGAAGATTTTAAACCTACTATTGAACCTCGAAGAAGATTAAATCCTATCATGAAAGAGGTTGTTAAAAAATAAATTTTAAATTGGTTAGATGCTGGAATTATTTATCCTATTTTGGATAGTCGATAGGTGAGTCCTATTCATTGTGTTCCGAAGAAAGGAGGAGTAATTGTCATTGTCGATGATAAAAATGAACTAATTCCTACATGACAAGTTACTAGATGATGAATTTGCATTGATTATCGAAAATTAAATAACGCCACTAGAAAGGATCATTTTTCGTAAACTTTTTTGGATCAAATGCTTGATGAATTAGTCTGGACACTCATATTTCTTTTCCGGATGGATATTCCGGTTATCATCAATTACCTGTCACTCCTGAGGACCAAGAGAAAACAACATTTACAAGTCCTTATGGAACATTTGCGTTTAGAAGAATGCCTTTCGGTTTATGTAATGCACTTGTAACTTTTTAAAGATGTATGATGTCAATATTTTGTGATTTGATTGACAAAGGAATTGAAATATTTATGGACGATTTTTTCAGTTTTTGGAAATTCTTTTGAATCTTGTTTGGAAAATATTTCCAAAGTTACGAAAAGATGTAAAGAAACAAACTTAGTTCTTAATCGAGAAAAATGTCAATTTATGGTTACGGAAGGCATTGTACTTGGTCACAAAATTTCACAAGAAGGGATGGAAGTTGATCGAGCAAAAGTGTAAATTATTCGTTGAGCTGCAACCACCTACTACCATTATCGATGTGAGAAGTTTTCACGGGACATGCTTGGATTTTATAGAAGATATATAAAGGATTTTTCTAAAATTGCTAAACCTCTTTGTCAATTATTGGAGAAAGAAGCTAAATTTGAATTTAGTGAAGGCTCGTGTTAATGCTTTTAATATTTTAAAAGAAAAATTAATAAGCGCACCTATTATTATTGCACCTAATTGGAATATGCCTTTTGAATTAATGTGCGATGCAAGTGTTTTTGCAATTGGAGTTGTATTGGGACAAAAATATGAGAAAATTTTCAAAGTTATATATTATGCTAGTAAAACTCTTACTGAAACTCAAAGAAATTACACTACTACTGAGAAAGAGCTTTTAGCTATAGTCTATGCCTTTGATAAATTTAGACCTTATCTTCTTGGTACCAAATGCATAGTTCATACTGATCATTCCGTTATTAAATATTTAATGTTAAAAAAGGATGCTAAACCTAGATCGATAAGATGGGTTTTACTTCTACAAGAATTTGATTTTCAAATAGTGGATAGAAAAGGAACTGATAACCAAATTGTTGATCATTTTTCTAGGCTTAAGAATGATATTATTATTGAAGAAAATATAAATGAGAAATTTCCTAACGAACAGTTATATGTTATTCAATGATGCCAAACACCTTGGTATGCGGATATAGTTAACTATTTAGTTAGCAATATTCTACCTTACGGATTGAATAGCAAATATATTAAGAAATTTAAAAATGATGATAAATCTTATTTTTGGGAAGATCCTCATTTATTTAAATTGGGAAGAGATTCTGTAATTCGAAGATGTGTACCTTTTGAAGAAACTTTTGCTATTATTCAAAAATGGCATGATTCCGAATTTGGAGGACACTTTGGAGTAGATAAAACTGTATTTAAAATTTTAAATTCAGGATTTTATTGGCCTACGTTGTTCAAAGAATTGAGACAATATGTGAAAACATGTGATCAATGTCAAAGGATGGGAAATATATCTAGGAAAGATGAAATGCCTTTAAACTATATATTGGAAGTTAAAATTTTTGATATATGGGGTTTAGACTTTATGGGACCATTGTACCATCATCTGGAAAGATTTATTTTTTATTAGCAGTTGATTATGTTTCAAAGTGGATTGAAGCTTTAGCTTTACCTAACTATGATTCCAAAAGTGTTTCAAAATTTTTAAAGAACATGATTTTTTCAAGATTTGGAATGCGTAAGGTAATTATCACAGATGGTGGAAGTCATTTCAGAAATATAAGAATTCAATCATTACTGGAAAATTTTGGAAACAAACATAGAATTGCAACTGCTTATCATTCACAAACAAGTGGAATGACTGAAATATCAAACTGAGAAATTAAAAGAATTTTAGAGAAAACTGTTAATCCTAAAAGAATGATTGGGTTGATAGACTTGATTCTGCATTATGGGCTTATAGAACAACTTATAAGACACCAATCAGAATGTCACCTTACCGATTAGTTTATGGTAAACATTGTCACTTACCTGTTGAACTTGAACATAAAGCTTATTGGGCGATAAAAGAGTTTAATTTTGATTTGAATACTGTAGGAGAAAAATGATTATTACAATTAAATGAGATGGATGAAATAAGAAATGAGTCATATGAAAATGCAAAGATTTATAAAGAGAAAATGAACATATTACATGATAAAAAGATTTCAGGAAAAATATTCGAGCCTGGACAAGAAGTATTATTATTTAATACTCGTTTAAGACTTTTCCTGAAAAATTAAGATCTAAATCGATGGGACCATATATAATTGAGAAAGTATACCATTATGGAGATGTGAATATTAAAGACCCCAAAACGGGAAAAATATTTAAAGTTGACGGATTAAGACTGAAGCCTTATTTGGGAGACATAAAAATGATTTATAAAGAGGCTTACGAGTTGAGTCTACCTGATTAAAGACTTAATCAGGTCGGGCTGACGACTTTAAACCAAGCGCTTTGTGGGAGGCAACCCATAGTTATTTTTTGTGTGTTTTTACATTTTTAATGTGAGGTTATGCCTCGGTCTTGACTAAATTTTATATAACTTTAGAAAATTGGATGCTAACAAGTCTTTATTGACTTAAGGTAAAGATTATCTCGAAGTATATAAAGTTTGGACTTTAGATCACTCTATTTTGTATGTGAGTAAAAAGGAGATCAATTTAACCTTCATTATGATTGTTTATAATTTGAGTTAATTTTAATTACTAAGTTTATATTTATCTTACCATTCTAATTTATCTATTTTTGAGATTAAAACGTTGAAATTTGACGTTAGGCGAAACAGAGTAGAACATGGTTCCGGCGCCTAGGCGCCGAAATCTGGCACCTAAGCGCCAGAGTATACTATGTATCGATGGGTCCGGAGCATTGGCGCCAGTTTTGGCGCCTAAGCGCCACAGTAACTGGGTCGTGTAAAAACTAAAAATTTTCAGTTTTTCACACGATTTTCTTCTATAAACTACCCCATCTTCGTTCTCAATCCCTAAGCAACCATAGATACGACCTTTACACTTCATTCTTGAGGAGATAAGAGAAGATTTTGAAGAAATGGTGAGAAGAAATCTTGGAGAAGAGGCTAGAGACAAGTGTTCTAGGGATCCTCAACTTTTCTTCAATGGTTTTATTGCTGTTAGTTTGGAGAAGTTTTCGAGTCCCCTAGATAAGTTTGAAGCGGAATTCAAAAATATTGGAGATTGCCTCCATGAGATGTATCATCAAATCCAGCATCTGGAATGGCAGGTAAAGCTTCAATTAGATCATCTAGCGGCCTATCAAGACGCTCAAGTGGAGATGTATGCGAAGAACAAATGGATCGACGAGAAAATGTCTGCGGATTTTCCAAGGGCGGTAGTGTTCTTCCCAAGTAGGCCGAGTAATCTTCATTGCGACGAGAGTGGAAATTTCAAATTTGAAGATTAGATAGTAAATGTGGTTAGATCAAGACTTTATCTAGTGTGTCGTTGCATCGATTCGGTAAATCGAATGTGTTGTTTGTATGTTTGTTTTATTCATCAATGTGTGTTGTATTTGCTTTGAAATTGTGTTGTCTAATTGTTTGTTAAGACTTGAATCTTATTATTATACTTATATATAATTCATTGAGGCCGAAATTGAAGATTATGAAATGGAGTTAGAAGAGTTTGACTTAAACTAGTGTTGGATTGGTGGATGTAATTTATAATTTTTCAAAATTTTTGGAAAATATTTTGGAAGTTGGAAACTTAACCAATACTCTTATATGAGTAATTGAAAGTTGAAGTTGTGAGTTTTGGTGGAAAATTAAATTTTTAAAACGATTTTTGTGAAAGGCGAGTCTGGTGCCTATGAGCCAGAGGTCGGCACCTAAGCACCAGTTCGGCCTGCTAATCAAAAATCAGGATTTAAACCCTCATTAGCCATTGTCGAAGCCTAAGCTTCATCCCCTTCTTCTTTTTCACAAAAACCTACTCCCTAAATCCATCTAGTGGCCAAATCTTCATGTTTTTGAGCCGAAATCACTCGATTTCTTCATCCCAAGGTCAGATCTACCTTCTAATCCATTTAATTTTGATTTCTACCATGGATTTTCCTATTTTTGCTAAAAACTCAAATTTTGGAGAAAAATTTTGATTTTTAGTAATTTTTCCATGGATTTTTAAACTCATTTTAAGTTTCTCAAGCTTAAAAAAGTTTAGTTTAGTTGATTCCATACTTTATTTGTATTTTCTTTCACGTTTAGATGGCACCTAAATCTAAGCGCGGAAAAAAACGAGAAAATTTCGATCGCAGCAATTTAGCTACTGCGGCAGCGCACTTTCGTTACCACGAATTTGTGACATCGAGTAAATTTATCTCAGAGCGCAGTTTTTACAGTCCTGGAGAGATTATTGAGAACACGATCGTTGCACACAACTAGCAGCGATTCTGTTATTTCATTGTCATTGCTGTTATTCCTGTTGTACGAGAATTTTACGCCAACTTTATGGATAATGAAGACTATGAAGTCTTCATTAGAGGTGTCGGAGTGGGATTCACTCCAGAGCGGATCAACATTTTCTACGGCCTACTACCTACTGTCGAGTGCTACTATTCTGGTCTATCTGCATCTAAAGGAGATCTGGAGATGATCATTGCATATCGAACTGACGACACTAGAGCTTGAAAGATCCAGAACAACAAACGAGTAAACTTTAAATCTTCTAAGCTGAATGATATTTTAAAGGCCTGACACTATTTTATTTCTGCTAGACTACATCCTTCCAACCACCTGAGTGAAGTTACCAAAGATAGAACTATCTTGAACTACTGCATTCAGGAAAGGAAGTTGATTGATGTTGGCAGCATTATCTATGATTATGTAGAATCAACTGTACGATCCAGCACTTCTGTGGGATTAGGATTCCCATCTTTGATATATTCTTTATGCGTGAGTGATGGAGTTATTGTTGATATTTCTGAGAAGAATCTGAAGACTTCAAAGCCTATTGGGCAGGAGAGTGTTAGTATTTATGATCGTCTTCGCGGGAAGAGATCTACTGCTCCGTCTACTTCTGTACCTACTCTAGGTAGTGCTTCTACTTCTAGACATTCTACTTCTGCTACACCACCACCTAGTTTTTGGGAGACTATGGATGAGAGGCATTCAGAGCAGCAGAATGTGTTACATTTAGCTCATTGTCGCATAGATACGATCGATGCGAATTTTGATCATCTTGCTGATTTTACCCATAGGAAGAGCAATTATGATGCTGATTATGATGAAGCTCTTATTAGATTCCTGAAGGGAGAACGAGCTTGTTCAGTTCCCTACTTGTCCTAGATTCACACCTTATTATCCAAAGAAGACTGAGGATTTTTCCTTTGGTGTCGATGATGATGATGATGAGGAGACTGCGAGTGATGATTAGATTGTCGAGATTAGGTTCTTATTTTATTTGTCTATGTGTTAGACTTAGTAGTATGATTGGTTTAAGTTTGTTTGATGTTGAGGAGAAGCTTGAGGAGATGCCTAATAAAAAATTGGCTTCACTTGAATTATCTTATAAGAAGAAAACTAATTACATATTTTACTTAATTTTTATGCATGCATCTTTATCAGAAAAGATCATCATGAAGATATTTTTCTTGTAAATAATTTATGTGATCTTAATACAATAAACTACAATTATTTTTGAAATGAATAAAAAAAATTTTGAAGTCTTACGATTTGGTAGTTAAATATTCTTTAAATTCTTAAAATTAAACTTAGTGAAATTTGGTTAATGATTTACTAAAGCCTTTATAAAATAAAAAATTACAAGGAATCTTAAATATTTACATTTTATTCCAATTGTTATACATTTTATATAGTAAAAAGGGTTACTTGAGGACAAGTAACGTTTAAGTTTGGGAGATTTTTGATCCATGAAAAAAATACCTATTTTTATGCCTTAATTTTTTAAAATTTTAAGGATATTATGCTTTAATGAAAGGTATTTTTTTATGTTTTTGGATGATGGTGATGTAAAAATGTTCAAAAAGAAAAAAAGATGAAAAAGGATGAAAAAGGAGAAAAAAGGAGCAAAAAGGAGCAAAAATGGAGCCAAAATGCAAAATTGCCAA
This sequence comes from Papilionanthe hookeriana x Papilionanthe teres, assembly GCA_022702705.1. Lineage (NCBI taxonomy): Eukaryota > Viridiplantae > Streptophyta > Magnoliopsida > Asparagales > Orchidaceae > Papilionanthe > Papilionanthe hookeriana x Papilionanthe teres. Next base: position 140,482,346 of record CM040421.1, on the reverse strand, counting down.
AATAATGAATCCGGCGACTAGGCGCCAAAATCTGGCACCTAAGCGCCAGCTCGATACCAAAACAATTACAATTTTGTAACTACTTTGGGCAGTTATTTTGATGGTTAGAGCCGTTATTGGACCTTCTAGAAGATTGGCAGTTTTTCCTAGATTATAAGACATTGATACATTGTATCTAGACGCTTGGAAACAGTTTGGATCGCGAAGAGGTGCGATCCAAAGTGAAGAGGTGCCTAGGCGCCAGACACAGTTTCTAGAAGATTCATTGAACTTGGACACATTTTGAAGAGGTGCTTTAGGCAACCCTTGAAGCCTATAAATAGGAGGCCATTTCTACAGAAAAAGAGGCCCCCAATCAGAGAGATAATTTTAAATATAGGGCCACACTTTTAGTTTATTGTCCTTCATAAATTAGTGAGTTTATTTTATTTAGAGTTTGTATTGAGAGTTTGGAAGAGTTGTGCTTCTTGAAGTCTATTTCACTTTGGAGTCAGGAGGAATTAGAGGTTCAGTTGGAGAAACACTTGAGATAAGTATTTGTAATTTGATTCAAAGTTTTATTTATATGTTTTGTTATTTAAATTCAATGTGTTCTGAGTAGTTACTTTACTTTCTCTTTTCAATTATGAAAGGATAAATAGAATAAAATAAAATTCATTGGAGAATTAAAAACTAAATATGTTTAAGTATTGTGATGATATTAATATCGGATCTTAATTTACTATTTAAATTGGCCATTTAAGTTGTTAAAATCTATTGAAGAATTTTGAGACCTAGAAGGAGATGAATTCTTAAATAGTAGATATCACATGAATCCTTGGGTAGTCGAAGACCTTGTGCAGGTTATTCAAGGTGAAGTGCAAATAAATAGGAAAATAATATTCAATGGGCGTAGAATTAATAAGTTTTTAGAGTGACAGACTAAATTCTTCTAATTTGGTTTATAGAAAGGGAACGAGTCACTAGTAGGGCCGACCATAGCCACCCTTGGACATCTAGTAGTGTGAGCCTAGATTAACCCATTCTACTAACAATACATCCGGACCTGATCTATAGATTAGCTAATGTTCTTTATACTTATCGAGCGAAGGTAAAGAAAAAGAATGCTTCTATTTGGCACAAAACTATAAATTTATATTCTCCACAAATATTACATTATCTAAAAAGTCTTGGATTAATTGGAAGGAAGAAAGTTGTTTGTTTATTATTATTTACATCACTCATTATTTTTGTATAGCTTTATTTCTGCATTTAGTAAATTAAATATTAAATTTATAACTTTAAAAGAAATACATAAAAATAAAATTAAAATATTTAAAAATCTATAAACCTCCTCGTGGGATCGATACTGGGGTCTTTATTTAAAGCCCTATATTACTTGAAACGATATGTATACTTGCGTAGTACCTCTAATGTGTAAAATATTTTCCATAAAATTATATTTATATACACTAGCCTCTATTATTATTTCGGTCAAAGTATTGGCTATAACATATTTTTGGAAGCATAAATTACTGCATTATTTGCGGTCATGTCATTATGCTATCCCTACAGTTGATGAATTTCATGGTAAATCTTGTTGTAGCTGCTAATGCATTTGAACTTAAACCTATTATTATCCAAATACTATCTAATAATTAGTTTGGGGGAGCACAAACTAAAGATCCAAATTTTCTTCTTGTCAATTTTCTAGAATTGTGCGCTACATTTAAATATGATTGTATTATGGATGATGCTATAAGACATTGAGTTTTTTCCTTTGTCATTAAGGGATAAAGCTAAGATGTGGTTAAATTTCTTAGCACCAGGATCTATCAGAACTTGGGGTGACTTAGCATAAAAAATCTTTGCTAAATATTTTCCACCATCAAAGGCTGGTAAACTTAGAAATGACATTACATCTTTTTGCCAGTTTGAAAGGAAATCTATTTATGAAGCATGTAAACATTTTAAAGATTTCCTAAGAAATTGTTCACATCATTCGATACCAGATTTGTTAATAATTAAAACTTTTTATAATGGAGCAGTTGGATCTCTTTATCTATTATTGATGATGTTGCTTGGTGGTTCACCGATGTCTAAATAGTTTAATGATGCTTATGCTTTAATTGAAGAAATGACAACAAAAAATTTTCAATGGCTTTTTGAGAAGGAAAATCCTAAAAAGGTAGCCAGTATTCATGAATCTGATGCTTTTTCTATGCTATCAAATCAAGTTGCTGCAATTTTAAGGAAAACAGACTAATTTTGAATGAATTTTTCTCAACCAATTCCAACAATTGAAGAAAAATCATTAGATAAAATGGTAGATTCTCAATCATCTTTAGAAACTTTGAATGCCAAAAACAAGTCTAATAACTCATATTCCAATTATTATAACCCATGTTGGAAGAACCATCCAAACTTTAACTAGAATACCAATAATCAGGGTGGTAGTACTCAACAATGGGGGAATAATCAAGTAAACCTATTAGGGAATTGAAACAATTAAGGAAATAATAATTATAGACCTACTTATCCTCCAGGTTTTAATAGTGTTTAAAAATTTAAGGAGAAGAAGTTGTCTATAGAAGAAGTGTTGTTACAGATGGGAAATCAATTGCAAAGTCAAGGAGCTACAATTAGAAATATTGAGAATCAGTTGGGAGACATTTCTAATTTATTAAGTAATAGATCTCAAGGAATGCTTCCAAGTAATATTGAGATAAATCCAAGAGATAAAAATAAAGAGAAAGTAAAAGCTATTCAATTAAGAAGTGGAAGAGATTTGGATGGTAGAGTTCAAAAAGAGATTGAAGTGGAGAAAGAAGAGATTGAAGGACCAAAAAAGGATGCTCAGAAAGGTTTGGAAAGACCTATTTCTCCTACAAAAATTTATTTAGAAAAGCCACCACCACCATTTCCTTAGAGATTTCAACAAAAAAAGTTGGATAAGCAATTTTCAAAGTTCTTGGAGATTTTTAAGAAGCTTATAATTAATGTTCTATTTGTTGAAGCCTTAGAATAAATGCCAAGTTATGTAAAGTTTATGATGGATATTCTAAACAGGAAATGGAAAATTGAATATAATGAGCTTGTTGCACTTAGTGAAGAATGCAGAGCAATAATTCAAAAGAAGCTTCTTGAAATGTTTAAAGATCTTGATAGCTTCACAATTCCATGTGCAATCGGAGACAGAGTTTATGGAAAAACTTTATGTGATTTGGGTGCAAGCATTAACCTTATGTCATTATCTATATTTAAAAGACTAGGATTAGGAGAAATAACCCCTACAACTGTAACTCTGTAATTAGCAGATCATTCTATTACATATCCTAAAGGAGTTATAGAAGATGTGTTAGTAAAAGTGGATCAATTTATCTTTCCTATTGATTTCAATGTGCTTGATATGGAGAAAGATAAAGAAATACCTATTATTTTGGAGAGACCTTTCCTAGCTACAGGAAGAGCAAAGATTGATGTGCAGAAAGGGGAATTAATTATGCGTGTGAATGATCAAACTATTACATTTAATATTTCAAAATCAATGAAATATCCTGCCGGAGGTAAATATGATGAATGTTTCAAGATGGATGATATAAAATATTTGAGTGAATGACATTTCAAAATAACAAATGAAGAAAAATCTGAAAGTGAACAGTTAGAACACAAGTATGAAGAAGAAACACAATATTCTGATAATTTTATTGAGGAAGATTTAAATTATATTCAAGAAAGTTTTGAATTTTTGGACATGACAAAGAAAGAAGAATATTTTTGTCCTTTAATTGAAAAGCCTCCTGAACTTGAATTGAAGTTACTTCCTAAACATTTAAAATATGTATTTTTAGGTGATTCCTAAACTTTTCCTATTATAATTTCCTCAAAGTTAACTATAGAAGAGGAAGAGAGTTTGCTTGAAATTCTAAAGAAATATAAGAAAGCCTTTGGATGGACTATAATTAATATTAAAGGAATCAGTTCTTCAATTGTATGCACAGAATTCTTATGGAAGAAAACTGTAAACCCAGGGTTGATCCACAAAGGAGATTAAATCGTGTTATGAAGGAAGTTGTTAAGAAAGAAATTTTAAAGTTGTTGGATGATGGAATTATTTACCCTATTTCAGATAATGCATGGGTTAGTCCTATTCACTGTATTCCTTAGAAAGGAGGAGTAACTATAACTTTTATTGAAAAGAATGAATTAATACCAACAAGACAAGTTACAGGATGGCGAATACACATTAATTATAGAAAATTAAAATTTTCCACTAAAAAAGATCATTTTCCTCTTACCTTTCTTGATCAAATGTTGGATAGACTAGCTGGGCATAATACTTTTGTTCTCTGGATGGATATACTGCTTATTAACAAATACAAATTGCTTCTGAGGATCAATAGAAAACAATGTTTATCAGTCCTTATGGTACATTTGCTTTTAGAAGAATGCCCTTTGGTTTATGTAATGACCCTGCTACATTTCAAAGATGTATGATGGAAACTTTATGTGATATAATTGAAAAAGGAATTGAAGTGTTTATGGATGATTTTTAGTGTTTGGAATTTCATTTGAATCATGTTTAGAACATTTATCTAAAGTTCTTAAAAGCTTTGAAAAAACAAATTTAGTCCTTAATTGGGAAAAATGCCAGTTTATGGTAGCAGGAGGAATTGTTTTGGGACATCAAATTTCAGAAAAAGGTATGGAAGTAGACTCTGCTAAAATTCAAGTTATCACTAATTTACTTTGCTTAACAAATGTTAAGAGAAATTAAAAGTTTTTTGGGGCTTGTTGGATTCTACAGGAGATATATTAAAGATTTTTCAAAAATTGCTAAGTCTCTATGCCAATTATTGGAAAAGGAAATCATTTTTAATTTTAATGAAGACTACCTAAAAACTTTTGAGTTATTAAAAGAAAAATTAATCACTGCACCAGTTATTGTTTCACCAGATTGGGAAAAACCTTTTAAATTAATGTGTGATGCAAGTGATTATGCTATTGGAGCTGTTTCAGGATAGAAATATGATACAATTTTCAAAGTAATCTACTATGTTAGTAGAACTCTGAATGAAGCTCAAATCAATTATACCACAACTAAAAAGATTTACTAGTTATAGTATATGCTTTTGATAAATTTAGATCATATTTGATTGGGACTAAATGTGTGGTGTATATTGACCATTCCGCTTTTAAGTATTTAATGAAAAAGAAGGATGCTAAAGCAAGACTGATAAGATGGATTCTTCTTTTATTAGAGTTTAACTTTGAAATAGTTGATAAGAAGGGTGTTGATAATCAAATTGCTGATCATCTTTCTAGGCTTGATAATGAAAAATCTCTGTTTTCTGATGAAGAAACTAATGAAAATTTTCCTGATAAAAACTATTCACTATTAATGAGTTGCGAGTTCCATGGTATGCAGGCATTGAACTTTAATGTTAGTGACATATTACCCTATGGATTGACAAACCAAAAGAGGAAAAAAAATTATCTGAAGCTAAGAAATCTCTTGATTCTAATTTTGGGGAACATTTTGGTGTTGATAAAACTACATATAAAATTCTACAATCTGGATTTTATTGGCATATAATTTTTAAGGATGTAAATGCTTATAATAAAAATTATGATCGATGTCAATGTGTAGACAATGTTTTTAGAAGGAATGAAATGCCCCTCAATTATATGTTGGAAGTTGAAATATTTGACGTTTGTGGATTAGATTTCATGGGACCATTTATATCATCATTCAGAAATTTATATATTTTGATAGCAGTAGACTATGTATCTAAATGGATAAAAGCTGTTGCTTTACCTCGATGTGATGCTCGAAGTGCTGCAAAATTTTTAAGAATGAACATATTTTGCTAGATTTGGAATGTCAAGAGTAATCATAACTGATAGGGGAAGTCATTTTAAAAATGAAATAATGGAAAAGTTAGTAAGGAAATATCATATCATTCATAAAATTGCTACTGCTTATTATCCTCAGACAAGTGAATTAGTTGAATTATCCAATCGTGAATTTAAATGAATTTTGGAAAATTCTGTTAATCCAAACAGAAAGGATTGGTTAATCAAACTGCATTTTGATTTGTGGGTTTATAGGACTGCTTATAGAACTCCTATAGGAATGTCCCCATATAAACTAATTTTTGGGAAAGCTTTTCATCTACCAGTTAAGCTCGAAGATAAAGCATACTAGGCTATTAAATAGTTCCATTATAATTTGAAGGATGCTTATGAGAAAAAATTATTGTAATTAAATGAGCTTGAAGAGATAATGAATGAATCATATGAAAGTGCTAAGATATATAAAGAAAAGATGAAGATATAACAAGAACGTAAGATTCTGTATAAAAATATTGAACCAGGACAACAAGTTTTGCTATATAATTCCAGATTGGGATTATCTGTTAGAAAACTTAAGTTCGGGTGGATGGGACCGTTTATTGGAATGAAAGTTTATCCCTATGAAGCTGTTGACATTAAAGATCCTTAAACTGAGAAAATATTCAAAGTAAATGGTCATAAACTGAAATCTTATTTCTTAGTTGATCAACTTAAATATGATGAGAATTTGATGATGGGCCACCCAAATTAAGTACTTTTTATGTCAGGCTGACGACTTAAAACCAAGTGCTTTGTGGAATGCAACCCATAGTTAACGGTGTGCTTTGCATTAAGTTTGTTTTGTGTATTTTATTTGCTTTGATGTGAGTGTAATATGGTTGTATTTTACCTTTATTATGTTAGTGGAGTTTAATGTGACCTAAACTGACCATTTGGAGGATTTAAAATGAGTTTTCGAACGCTTAACAAACTTGTGCTAAAATGAGCACTGGCGGCTAAGTGCTAGCAGTTCGTGCTTAGGTGCCGGAGTTATCAAAAATGTGAAAAATGTGCTTCTAGAAGCCATTATCATGGGGAAGTTGCATGGCACATTATGATATGGTTGATGAACGTTGAAGGATGGTTTTAAGCCATCTAAAGTCCATAAATAGAGTAAGGATTAAAAAAAAATCATCCCATTCCAAATTTCTATCCCAAAAGTCTTAAGAAAGAGTTTAAGTGAGAAAATGTCTTCTTGGGAGAATGAAGTTAAGAAGAAAGAGAATGCCAACAAGATGAAGTTTGTTAGTGAGAGTGTGCAAGAAATATATAACGGATTTCTAGCCGTTAGTATTCAAGGAATAATAGAAAAGATTAGAAAGATTAAGGCTAATGTTGCATCAATGGACGCAAAGGTAAACGATATAAATGCACATTTAACACATATTGGATGGAAATTGAAAATAAAATTTAGTCATATAAGTTATGTTGAAGTAGCGGACAAAGTGATGTATCTGAAAAACAAGTGGATTGAAGAAGATTTTGTCAGATGTCTTCATCATCGTCCGTTCTATCAAATCTATATACCAAATGGTTCTGATGGAGCTAATGAAGGTACTAGATATTTTCTACCTAATGGAGACTTTAATTAAGTTCTTTGGTGTGTTAAGTGTTAGATATTTGTGTTTTTTGTTTAATTAATTGTGTTAAGTGTTTGATGTTTAATGTTTATATGTGTTATTTATTTTATGTTTTATGTTTTATGTGAGTGTTTAGTGTTTTGTTCGAATTTTTTATTGTTAGTAGAAAGATGAGATCTTATCCAAATATTTTGGATTAAAGTCTTACGGTTTGTACTTGTAATTTTTATGATTAAATTAAGAAAAGTTTGTGTTTGTGTAAAACATGTTTTGAATCGATCTGAATCTAAAGTAAATGTTTAGAGATAAGAAGAATATAAAGTGTTGAGATACTTATTAAATCAATTAGGTTGATTATAGGAAAGAGAAGATTTATGTAATGAAAAAATCAAAATCTGCTAGTTGGCTATGCGTCGAGACGCCACGCTTACGTGCCAAAGCTCTGCGGCTAAGCGTCATACTTTCGTGCTTAGAAGCTGGTTTGCAAAAATTTATTTTCAGGTTTAAAAACCCGAAAAATCACAAAATTTTCACCACCATCATCTTCTTCCATCAGCATTTCGCGATTTTGGAGGCTATGACATCCCTACATAAGCTAATCTCAAGTCATTTCAAGCAAAATTTGTTAGATTCAATCTTCTTGAGGTAAGAGAACTTCTCCTAAGTAAATTTTTTTTATTTTCACCATATATTTTGAGTGTATTTTGGAGAAATTTAAAAATCACTATTCATTGAGAAAATTTGAGAAAAAGCTTGAGAAACTACTTGGATTTAGTAGTTTATACCTTCAGGGATTGAGTTTAGTGGTTTTAAGTCGAATGTGGAATTATAATGATTTTTATGCAAATTTTATAAATGACACTGAAGAGGAGCAAATGAAAGTTACGTTCGATTCAGACAAGTTTGTTAGTTTGAAAGCTCAAGATCGATACGTTCAAGCGTTGCAATCAAGTAAATTGATCTAGGAGCGAGGTTTTGATAAGCCAACGAAGAAATTAAAGATATCATTGTGAATCGACTTTAGGATAAGTTTTGTTGTTTTACTGCTGTTGTTGTTTCTTCTGTTGTGTGGGAGTTCTATGTGAACCTCACGGAGTCAGAGAATAACTTTGTCTTTGTTTGAGGGCAGCTAATACACTTTTCTCTGGAGGTAATTAACATATTTTACATACTGCATCCTAATATGTTTTGTTTTTATTTAAATTACAATCCTATTGAGGAAGAGTTGGTTGAGATTATCACCACTTTAATTGATGGAAGGGGGTTATGGAAAATTACTAATGAAAGAAGAGTTAACTTTTCTGCATCGAATTTAAATGCCAATTCCAAAGCATTACATTACTTTATATCATCCAAGCTGCTTTCTACAAATCATCATAGTGATGTGACTGGAGAGAGAGCCACTTTGAACTATTGTATTCAGCAGAGGAAGGCGATAAAAATTTGGAAAAGTTATTTATGAGCTAGATCTGCCACCACTGCAGGTATGGGATTTGCTTCTTTGATACATTCATTGTGTGAGCAGGTTGGTGTTAGATCTGAGAATTGGGAAGAGATTCTTCAACCTCTTAAGCCCATCACCTGTTGAAATTTGAAGACTTATGCTGAGCATTCAAAATTTGGCTGGAGGGGAGAATTTTCTAGAGGTTCCAGTACATCAGCTTCCGCTGCTTCTACATCTCATGCTTCCACATTCCTGGCATCTTCAGGTCTGTTCACTGATTCGCAGACAGAGCTTTTGAATAGGATAAGAGATAATATAAACTATACTCCGGATCAAGTGCATGATTTAGAGGGGAAAGTAGACCGTATGGGGGGCAATCTTAAGAAACATAGTGAGTATGGGGGAAATTATCACAGCTTTATGGATAGATTGATGAGAGGAGATTTTAGTGATGTGCTACCTACTCATCCAAAGTATAAACCATATGTGCCTACCCGTACCTGGAGTAAAGGGGATAAGGATGGTGAAGAGGAGGATGATTAGGATTGTTATTTTATTTGCTTTATGTTTGTTATGTGAAGCGTTTGTGTACTATTTCTATATTTTATGTTGTGTTGTCACTGTCAATTGTGGATATTATGGAGGACTACTTTATGTATTTCATGTTGCTGTAGTAGTTGCTGAAACAGTTTAGATTGTGTTTATTTTAGTTAATGATGTTGTATGTTAGTGATATGTGATGTGATTATTTGTGGTAGTAAATGTGCTAATGATTTGTTAGTGTGCTTTGTTTGATAGTTTAGAACTTCTTCTATAAACTATTTAATAAGATTTTTAAATTCTATTAAAATCCACTAATTAAATTTCATGCTTAACTTTTTATTTTACTGCCATATATATATTTCTTAATTTGAATTTCTGTTTAAGTGTGTGAATTTACTATTTTGTATCCTCCACTACTTTAGAAGTCCTTTGAATACCTTTTTATTAAATAAAAATTTAAAATAAAAATTTGATCTGGATATTTTCATTCATGTTTTTAATACCTCCATAGTTAGGATATTAAAAATTCCTAGAAATTTAATATTTATGGTTTTGTGTTCCTACTCATGTATGTTGTTACTATGCTCAATTGTTTCATTATAATGAAAAATTTTAAAGTTTAAAAGGAATAAGAAACAATTTTCAAAAACTTAAAATTTTATTTGTTCTCAAATGAACTAAAAATTTAATTTTGAATGAAAAATAATTATGTGTATGAAGTTATATTAGGTAAGTAAAACTTTGAATATAGAAACGAGTAAGAAAATTTAGTTAAAATCTATAGTAATGATGAAAAATTTTAAGTTAAAAATTTCTTATTGAAGAAATGATGAATATTTTATAACTATCTTTTGTAGGAAAAGTTATATTTTTTGAAAAAAATTGAAGGATTAGACTTTTATTTTTAATGCTTAAGTTTCATTTATTGAAAATAATTTGCAAAACTTTTATTATATTTCTAAGTTAAAGATATATATACCTTATACTTTAGGAAAGGAAGGGTGGAATTCAAATCATTTAAGACCTATCCAAATACACTAATTCTTGCCTTATAAAAAAGAAAAAAAAAGAAAAAGAAAAATGAAAAAATGAGTGAAAAATGAGTATATGAAAAGAGGAAGGAGATGTTTGAGGATTTAAGAGCCTAATCAAAAATTGGTTCAACACTTGATTTTTTTTAGTATAAGATTTAATGAAAATCTTGAAGCTTATAAATATAATATAGAGAGTATAATTATTTTTAGTAAAGATTTTAAACTAAAGCAAACAAAATGCCTAAGCTGTATATTTTGAAGAATCTATAAGTATTTCTAAATAAGATAGGAACTAGTATTTCTCATTAACCTTTACTTAAGAGATTTCTAAACTTTAAATTGATCTCACTTACTAAAAATTTTTCTAAATTAGACTACTACATTTCTAGAACAAAATTTTAAAAACTCCTAAAGAAACTCATCACATAATTTAGTTGTATGATTTTTATATGATTAAAGTGTCACTTGAGGACAAGTAGCATTTCATGTTTGGGGGATTTTGATACAACTAATTTTGATGATATTGCACTTTAATGGAAGGTATTTTGTGTGTTTTTCTTACAGGTATGTTTTAAATGGATAATTGTGATGAAAGGAAGGAAAAAGAATCAAATTTGGAGCAAAAATAAAGAAAATTGTGGAAGTGATGAGTGCCAGCTAAGCGCCGGAACTCGCACTTACAAGCCAAGGCCCCGCGGCTATGCGCCAGGATCTGGAGCTTACGCGCCAGCAAGCTCGCGGCTAAGCTCCCGTACCCCGCGCTTACGCGTGACAGTTATAAAAGAGGATTTATGTTAATATTGGTGCCATTTTGAAGTGGTTTCCGAAGCACCTCTTGGTGAGAACGTGGATAACTACCTATTGGCACCAATTTTCATTCAAATTACTCCTGAATAGATGCATCTCTTAGAAGATACGTTGAATAAGGACACAATTTGAAGAGATATGAAGACACATTTTGAAAAAATATAAAAAGAGGACTTGATGATCAAAAAGAGGTTGTTGTTGGAGGGTGTGGTTAGTTTTTAAGAGTGAGGCTAATGTTATAGAGTTGTTTTAGAAGACACCCCTCCACTTTACCATCTTTACTTCATTTTATATAGTTTGTATTAGAAGTAGAATTGAGATTTAGAGTATACCGAGTTTGGCGCTAACCTCTATAGAGTATTGTAAGGGAAAACAAAGTTCTTAAAGGAACTTCAAGAGTTTTATGGAGAGGATTTACATACAAGTCTTTATCTTTATATCACATTTGGTTTTTAATTAAGACTTATTGTGTTTACACTATGATTTATACTTTTAAACGAAGTTGTGATTGTGTTTTCTCTATGAATTCGAAGTAGTTTTCTATATTTTTTTTCTTAATGTGATGAAGTAATTAAATTATGAAAATATGTTTTGTGGAGTATAGGAATTGAATGTTGGAAGAAGTTGTGATGATTCAAAACTTTGCACTTCATTTACTTCTTGATTTGGCTAATTAAGATGTTAAAATATGTTGTGAGAACATGTAAGATCCAGTGTGGTATTCTCAGTCAACAATTGAAATGAATCACGTGAGATTGTATGGGTGAGAATGTAATCCATATGGTTGAGTGCAAATAAATAAGGAGATGTACTTTAAATGGGTGTAGTATTAGAGGACTTTAGAGTGACAGGCTAAAGCCTCCAATTTGGTTTATTGCTTTATGTTTTGATACGAGATGATAGCTCTCAGGTGGAGGGAATCGAGGAAACTTTAGAGCGAGAGCTAGTATCTTTCCTGCCTAACTCATCTTCAAGATCTTTATAATAGTGAAATAACCTATATTCTTTATAGCATCTCTAGTAAGGGTAAACAATATTATTGCTCCTACTTGACAGAACACATTTTAGATACTTCCACAACAAATACTTTTCATAACTTGTTACTGATTCGTATGAAGAAAAAAGATATTTCATTTGCATAAGTTTTTATCTTAAAAAAGTTTAGTTAAGTATTTGCTTACTTGCATTTCAAATTATAATATTAACAAAAAGAATTGAATTTTGTTTCCTAAAACATTATCTTTAATTTGAGTAAGATCTTTTCTAAAAGTAAAAAGTTATTTTTCTGTGTTCTAAATTACAAAATATTTCTTTGTTATAAGTTTCACTGTGGGTTCGATATCTTGGGGCTTAATCAGAAAGTTCTATATTACTTTATAAATGATATGTATACTTGCGTAGTATCTTATTTTATAAAAATATCATGTAAATCTCTCATTTGCATCAGGTGGATCAATGTTTTTGGCTTCGTTGTAGAGAAAGAGATATAATTAAAAAGAAGTATAAAGTATAAACTCATATATAAAATGTAAGCATAAATATACGGTGATCAACTGACGCCTAGGTGCAGCCCTAGGTGGCGCCAGAATGTCGTGTTCTTGAAAAATGATGGATTTTAGCTAGCCTTGGGGGTCTTAGCGCCCTGAGTCCAAATGTCCAAATCAGGTGCTAGAACTCCAGACATTTAAGCTCGATGGTTTGGAAAGGTATTTTGGGCGCCGACGCACCCAGGGTCTGTGTCGGGGTCCTGGTCTAGCCTGAAACCCTAATTTTTGGCAAGAGCGTTTGACAGAGTAATCTTTCGATTCGTAAGTTATGGAAGACTCCGTATGATTAAAATTTAGTCCCATAAATTTGAAATGGAGTATTATCTTTGGTCATTCAATGGAGAAATTGGCCCCAACGACCATCCAAGGCAACGACACGGGTAGGATCTCCCAAAACCTCATTTTTCTGGAGCGCACGTAGCATGACACTGTGGATTCCTTTGGCCATAAGAGGTTCCAGACTAATGTATGGTGACTTCAATTTAATTCACTAAGAAAGTCTCACATCTCAAACAAACCCTTACAAATGGGTTTTTCCCGGTAGGGTTGAATCGTAGCAACCTAAGCTACTTGCCCCGAACAAGTGCTAAGGAGACCCAAGTGGGCATTTGAACTACTGGATGCTACAAATGGGACTTAGACTGCCCTAAGTCATGCAGGTAGACACCCTACACTCGTGACATCAAAAATTGATTCCAATAATCATTTGTATTAAGTCTTCAAGGTCATTTAAGAATTTTTCATTAGAACTTAAATCTAAACTTATTTAAGGAGCATAAGTACTTATAATGCTAAAGGTCTTAGTATCAACAATAATTAAGGGCTTTAATTTATTTCCAATTTTATTAATATTTATAACATTATCTTATAAACTCTTATCTATAGTTACATGTACATGATTTGGTCTATTTCTAGTACAACTCTTACTTGAATACCGAAGCTTAAAACCTAAGTTATCAATCTCCTCAGCCTTTTCTCCAACGTACTTAGTTTTTTGAATTTATAATATATTTGTCTCTCTATGAATCATAATATCAACTAATTCTATTAATTTACCTATGAGAGTAACTATATGCCAAGATCCTATCTTAATATTAGTTTCACAGACTAAATTTTTTACCTACATCCGTCCGTAATGTGAGAACACTTGCTTATTTGACACTACACATGAGAGCCGTGTAGCCGCCCTTGCATACTTTTCATTATATTCAGATCATACAACACATCACTTCTAGGGGAAGCTCTATTATTTACACAAAGATCAAAAGGATTCTTGTCATAATTTTTGAATAAATTTTATGTTGGCTATCGACTACCTAACGCGACCTTCCACTTTTCACATCTTTGACTTGGACCCAGCAATGGCTGTGTTAATAGAGAAAAAATGGATAAAATAAATGAAGGATGGATTATTAAAAAACATAATTCAGTTAAAAATGCTCTCAATATCATATCATACACAAAAAAAGAAAAAAAATCAAGAAAATAATCTCCAAATAATCTAGCATGATAGACCCCAAAGCCTCTTAACTATCTCTATTATTATTATTATTATATTTTTTATTTATCAAGATAGGAGGAAACAAACAATGAGAATTAGAAGGTTGGTTGTAATATTTCGCTAAACTAATGGAGCTGCCTTGAATTAACTACAAGTAGAATGTACAACTCAAGTAGGAGTTAATAAATCCATAAAAAATTGATTTGAAAATTTTTGCAGAATATTAATTTTCAGAATACTCTCATATTTTATGTAAGAATTTATGATTTCAACAAATATTAGATTTAAAACAGCTGAAATTATAGATTGAAAATCCATTGCATTTGCAAAATCCTCCTTACCCCTCCATTACACATATCTTCTATTGTCAGAGAAGGATTTTGAAGAAGAACACAATAACAAACTTACAAATTTCACACAAAAAGGTCAAAAAAAAAAAACCAAGAAAATAAGTAGTACATAGCACATAACTGTATGCATATTAACTAAGCACCACAGTAAGCTTTTAGGGCATCATCAGCTTTCTCTCCTTCCTCTGAAAAACGAAACTTTATATAATCATAATACTTAAATGCCTTGAAAAGTGATGGATGTTGTTCATCAATCAACTCTTCTGGAGCATTTATTGTATCATTTGTAATTGTCGGTAATGTGCTAAATATTACTGCATATCGTCTTTCGGTCTCATTTTTTAAGATCACTCGATGATTAGGAGCATGAAGCCTTCCGTTACTCCATGCCTGAGTTATAAATAACAAAACAAAAAAATAAAATAAAATAAAATATTGTTCAACATTAAATAACAAATTTTCACAATAATAATAAAAAAATTATCGTTCATTAAATATACTAACCATAAATGCTTGGCCAACTAAAACAATAAATGAATTTGTCATGGTCGTTGTTGGTATCCATTCACCACGTGTAGCACCAGCAGCCTCTACTTCAAGTCCTTCCACACCGTGTGGGCAAATTATGCTTATAAAGTTTGGGTCTTTGTGGGCAGGCAAAGCAAGATTGATTCCATTATCAAACTTGTTCTTATAATAATTTGCAAATCTTATTGAATATGCCAATGATTTCATATGTGAATCATAGTGATCCACCAAGCCCAAGCCCTCAATGATCATCCGATGGATCATATTTATGAGCTCTTGCATGTGCTTTGCATAGTTCAACACTGTGTTACTATAAAAAGAAAATAAAAAAAGAGGATTTATATACATACCACACAGTTCTTAAATATTTATATATCTAACACCCAAACTTTCATATTTACATTTATAATACTTTAATGTCATAAAGGTATTCCAAAAAGGTGTATTTGAAATTGTGTTATTTTTTCTGTGATATTAAAGAAATGATTGTTATATAAAATATTATGATTAAAAATAAATTTTTATAAGAGAGGTTCATACGTGAAAAAGTCGTTTCCTTCGGGCCAAACAATATCAGCATATTCTTGGACATTAACTCTTGAATTGGGATCGATCAACTGAAGAGCTATGAAAGGAAACCCTGGCTTCGAGAAAAAAATCCCATGATAAGGCAGCCCTTGGCCGTCGCTAAGTTTGTTCACAGCCTGCCTGTTGAACATCTCTGGCACCACCAATCCAAGCAGCTTATTTCGTAGCTCAGAAGTAATCTCACTGTAAATAACTTCAAAGCCACCATAAGTTTCTAGAGCTTCTGCAATCTTTAATCGAGCCGTCATCCAAATCTTTTCGTCAGAACTTTTCATACCTAATCCGCTCAAATCCACTTTTGGCAGCTCAGGAATATCTCCCATCCTTGTTAATTATTTTCCTTCGCCTTGATGTTTTGATGTTATGCTGTGATTTTAGTTCGGAGGGAATTTATATTGCTATGAGATTATTCCATCTGAATGATGCAGGTGTCTCTGTAATAATATTTTGTCATGATATAACAATTTTTTACATTTTGTCGTATCTTAATTAAGTTTTTTCAATGAATTTATTTATTTTCAGTGTATTTATTATTCTTCAATGGATTTGTCGTACCATATATAACATCGAATTTATTTTTTTTATTGGTTAACAGTGTCTGTGGTAAGTATGAAAATAATGTGGATAAGAATTAAAGTTGGGACGAGTGTCAGAAAGAGACGCATTTTAATGGGTTGGTAAACTAATTAGCAATCGATGAATGACAAGTTGTGATTATTATATACTAGCAAAAATTCAAAAATTTAAGAATAGGACTTCGCCTCTATCATTGCGAAACCATGACGTGTTTAGCGACGTGGAAGCGCTGAAAAGATTAGTTTAAATATAAGCAAAGACCATTCCTCGTGAAACTTTAAAATAAAGAATATATTTTTTCTAATTTTTATCAATTTAAATAATTTAAAAAATTATAAATATCCGAATAAAAAAGAAAATATTATAAAATGTCACATGACCTATGGTAATCACTTTAGAAATATCGTATAAAAATTTCAATGTCAGAAAATATATTTTTGATATCAAAATATATTTTTTAAGAAAATTTTATTTAAAACAATTATAAAAAATAAAATATAAATAAAAAAGTGAAATCAAATTAAAATATTTTTCTAATTTAAAATAATTATAATTGTAGAAATACAAATATATTTAAACATGTCATAAAATTTTCTTGGATTAGAAACAACAACTTTTAAATACTTCCACAAATTTTTAAAGACATAAAAATGTGTTTTGAGCATTTAAATATATTGTTTCTATATTTTTACAAATTATTTACTAAAATAATTATAAAAAATAAAATAAAAATAAAAAAATATAAAATCAAGTTCTCTAAGTTCAATGAAGTTAGAGAGATTAATAAAAATAAATAAAAATGGTTTTCAAAATAAAAAGTATATTTTCTATTTATTTATTCATTTAAACTAACTAAAAAATCATAGAAATTAAAATATAATCATAAAATTTATGAAAATTTGTCTAAGTGATCCTCTAACTTTTAGGGATATCATAAATTTTCCTAAAGATAGAGAACATGTTTTGAATAATAAAATTAATTAGCATTGAAAAATCATAATCCTGGATAAAAAATAATTCTAAATATAAACAAAAAAAGTATAATTTCCCTCTGATTTATTAATTGGTCTATAAGTAAGAAGTCAGCAAAACTTCATGGCCATTTGAATTCAAATATAAGAGTTATAGCGTGTAAACCCTAAGATTATAATTGTAATTTTGAGATTTTACACCTTAGCCCTGATTTAATCCAAATTTTAGGTTATAACGAAAAGGTAAAGGTATTAAATTATGATGATTAGTCAACTAAAATGATTAAAAGGCCAAGAGATCAATTGCTAGGAACTCATTCATAATAATTTCTAAAATGGTAAAATTCTAAATATTATATAGGAATAAATGAGAATTTAGATGATCCAAGAATTAGGGGAACTAGGGAGAAGATCAATGTTTCACCAAATTAATGGTTAAGTAAAATTCAATCCATTTAATGAAGATTGAGCATACTTTGTAATTTTTTACAAAATTACAAGTTCTACCCTAGGACTTAAGAGCTTGATAGTGAATTAGAATTAATGTAATATCATTTGAGGAGTAGATAAAGTAAAAAAATATAATGACAATGAACATTTGTTGATCTCACTTTTGTTGAGGCCTAGTCTTTCTTTAGGTGCCTAAGATCTAGCCATAGGATTTCCTAGTGACTATGTAAGAGAACTAGTGATGGAACCCTCCCCACTTGAAATTCAAAGTGCTTCTTTGCTTCACTTGGAGTTTCACATGCTTGCTACAAACCTCTAGCACTTAGTAGGATGGAGCCAAGCATAAGGAAACTCAAGAAAAGTCCCCTATAAGATGGTCAAGCCTTAGGACTAACCCTGGGTGGTTTCGTCTGGGTTAGGTTTGCACACACACACACACACTTGAACCTCATACTTTCACTCTTAACCCAAAACTCTAAACCAAACATGCCCAAACTTGGTTCCTTACTCTTTTGGAAACTCATGTCGGTGGTTCCCCAAGCTCTTAGCCCTAAGCTAGGGTTTGGCTAGGACCAACACATGGAGGATCCAAAATGAGACTTTTTCTTTGGTCCATGGCTCAAATAAGTTAATATCATTATTAACAATCTTAACTAATCCCAATTTTACCAAAATTCCCAATTTTACCAAAATTCCCAATTTTGACCAATTTAGCCCAAACTTCACCAAAATTACCAAATTCCCCTACAACCTTAATTTTTCCTAAAATTCCCAAAATTGCCCAAACTCTCAAATTTCCCTCAAAAATTAGTTCAAAACATTTCCCAACATTTAAATTGACTAAAATCTACCAAAATATCCAAAATCCCCAATTCAGCCATACCCTTAATTTCCCCCAAATTAAACCCCATAATCAAATCAATTTCCCCAAATTTGAATTCTAAATTCTTCATAACACTTCCCAAAATAAAATTGAGCCACCGATTGACCCAATTTTGAACTCAAATATCACCCAAGCCCAATCTAAGCCAAAACCCTCAATTTTGACCTAAATTCCAAATCTCACCTAATTGAACTCCCTAAACCCAAAATTTCCATCCAATCGATATCAAAAACTCTTCATGACAATAACTCGCATCAAATTGAACAATCATTTGAACCATCTCCAAACCCTAGCCCAATCCAAACCCATGTCTAGCCTAAATATCCCAAAATTGGCCATTTGACAAAATTTTACCAAATTGACCTTTCAAATCAATTCGGAATCACCTAATTTCTTTTCAAAACTTCTCATGAAAATTATCTAAGCTTATTTGATCAATCACTTGACCCAAAATTTAGCCCAAAACCAACCTAGACCTCCCTAATTTTGAACCAAACTCCAAATGTGACCAAACCATACCAAATTGACCAAGCCAAGTCCACCATAACCGAGACGTGAACCTTAGGACCTAACCTAGACCCACCTAGCCTAACCTACATGAGCCATAGACCAAGGGTGCCATGGTTGAGTGGTTTTTCTCTCATATATGGCTAAACCAAGTGGATCATTGCCACCAGCCATCAAACCTCAGTGTTATTCATCATTAAGCTTCCTCTGGTTCACTTGACCACCCTGGCCACCAGCTCAGGCCTAGCTGGTCGGCCTAGTCGGCGGAGAACCCCAAAACTAAGAGCCACCCCATACCAAATCAAACTCAATTGCACCTCTTGTGCTATCTCACTCATATTGGATATTGGAACTTTTTTTCTCGCCATCTAAGCAATTAATTGCACCCACTGGCTAGCCATAGCATCCACTCTAAGCCCTTTTTTTTAAACACCAAACCCTCATGACCAAGAGGGGAGAGTGCACAAAACCTAAACATAACTCTGCGAAATTGTTCCCAGGCCCTATAGCAGCTGAGAGAAGCTCATCCCTTTCATTTTTTAGCTCTAATTCTCATTGTCTGAGCTAAATTTCAGTGCTCAAAATCATGCCATAAATAGGACACTTTACCCCACTCCACCAAACTTCAAATTGACCATTCTCTGAGCTTCACTAGTGCTAGAGAAGAAGTTATCCATAGAAAGCCCCATCCTCCTACACCTCTACACCAACCTTCTCCTTAGCCTCTCCACCTTGTGAGTCGTTTTAAAATCCTTGTTTGTTTGGTTGAAAAATATGTTTTTGGGTGTTTTATTTTGAAAAGGGTTTTAATTTTATAAAATAAAATTTTGATTTAATATATATATATATATATAAGGATTTTGAAAATAATATTTTTATTTTGAAGAAATATGAAATCAAATTGATATAATATAATAGTTTAAATAATCAAGCATTTTGCCGCAAGACATGTATTTATCCCGAAGAATGAGTACAAGGCTTGAGGTGAAGCTTCGATCAAATAAACTAAAGAATTTATGACATCTATTTGATCTGTTAATCATTTTTGACCGACAATTTCCTACCTAATATGAAGGAATTTGATAGGGTTTATATTAATATGGGGTTTTTAAGTTTTCTATAAGGAAAAGCCCCTATAGTTAATTACATCCTAAGTAACTGAAGTTACCTAAGAAAACTCTTGAAATAGATCAGAAAATATTTATATTCATGACCTTCAAAGGTAAGGTTTTCCAAGAAAATGTGATAGTCGGAAATTCAATGGGTAAATGGCTCAAGTTTTGGAACATTTCATTTTATCAGAATCCAAAGGAGAGAAGGCTAGGGGAAGAACACAGATTCAAGGGAAACCTTGATATCCTCCGAAATTATCCTATAATTTGGCTTTAAATCCTGGAAATGAATTTATTTAAATTTTAGTCCTCCCAATTAATTATAGGGATTAAATTTGCATAATATCTGACTATGCAAACAACCTAGAAGAGGGGAGGATTTATGCTGCACTAGGCAAGCTACCTTGAAGTCCTATGGATCGTTGTTTAAACTAAGGAATGTTTTGCTGATGTAGACAAGTTTTGCTGTTGAAGATGGCCTTGCTGCCCACTATGCATGCTCCAAGCTCCTCGTCGTAGCAGATCTAGTTTAAAGAAGTGTCAATTGAGGAGATAAGAGAAGTGTCAGGTTTTAAAAATATTTAAATTGGGGGAACATTAAAGTTGAATATAGCAACACCGGTTAAGATCCCACGGTTCCATCATCCCGGCACCGCTATTTTCATCAGATTCACTTAATCCAAATGAGTTCCATACTTTTATTCAGACCGTGGGAAAACCCTATTAGCAACATGTGGGTTACCTCCTCAAGGAATTCTCGATCATCCAATGAGACGTTTTAATTTAGTTGCAATTATAGTTTTTATTTTGTTTGTGATTAAATTTTGAGTTATTTTATATTTTGAATGTTGTGGTGGTGGATTTTATCTTGTTGTGATTTTTTTTAATTTTAATTTTGATCTCAATTTTGTGGCTATCCTAAAGGTTTCAATTTTCATGCATGGTGGCATTGTTATTTATCATGCAAATTGCAAGAAAGGTAAAGTGCAGTACCGGAAAAGAAAGCGTTGTAAACTTATAAAAGTGTACCCGGCAAGTCGTCTCGTTTCTCCACCTAATACTTTAGTATTCTTTGGAAATAAAGATTTTTTATATTTGCAAGGAAGTAAAACCTTATGGATATGTTCGTCACAGGCCTACAAAGTCCTAGGTCATAACTCGGCGGGTCTTATTCATTTATGAGATATTTTCATTTAATAAATATAATAAATACAATAGTCCTACAAAGTGTCTAAAAGACTTGTAAAATGGTCTAGGAGAAACTCGGATATTTCACAATATTTTTGAACTTCCCTGAGGTCTTTTTGGATTTATCATAGTTTTTAGACGATTTATCCCTTTCATACCCTTATGCTCAGTGAGTTGGTGTTTTAATTATTTCAAAGAGTAGGGTAATTCATCATTTATCATTTCATTTAAGAATTATGTGGGTGAAAATCCCAAAGGACTAATTAAAATTATTAGGGTGCTTGATCAAATTTTGATTTGGGACTTGTAGTGTTTTCAGGCATCTAGAATTTGATTATGTTTGCTTTTCTAAACTTCTTTTAGCAAGATTGATTAAGACTAGCTCACTACCAAGCCCTTAAAATTTGATGGATACATTTGTAATTCTTTTCTCTTTTTTATAGAAAAAGTTAAATGAGTTTAATTGATCTTTATTAAAATATTGGGCTATCATTTAATATATCAAATAGAGGTGTAAGTTAGTGGATTATTAACCTCCAAGATTAACCCTTAACATTTAGTTTTGATATGACAAAATTGAAGTTGGTTTCTGATGCGACTTTTTTTTATATACAAGGATTTATGAACAATAGATATATAATAATTTTTATAAAGTCACAATAATCCAACGCAAGTATACATATCATATCAAGTAATACAGGGCTCTAATAGAGTCCCATTTATTGATTCCACTGGGAAGCGAGGTAAGAGATTCTAAGTCAAATTCTAGTGTACTACTAACAGCCTTAGTTTGGAAGGGTGATATAAGTGGTTTTTCTAACAAATACTCCTAAATATAAATGATTATATGTAAAAATAATAACTACTCCTAAATGCAAATATTACTTCTGAAGATGACCCTTTTTGGAGGAATTGGATTGGTGAATTTTGAGATAATAAAAACTACTATTCTCATGTAACGAATTGGATAATGTATAGGAATGAGATGCATTAAATATTGTATGTGCCAAATAGGAGCAATCCTATTCTTTACCATCTTCAGAGTACCCCCTCTTCAAAGTGCTATAAAGAACATCGAAAAATCCTAGGCTTAGTCCTTAAATCCAAAGTTAGGCTGGGAGGATACTGGCTCTCACTTCAGAGCTCCCTCTGCCTTTCACCAGAAGGCTAACTCTAGCTTTAGTTACCAATCTTAGGACCAAATTGGAGATCTCAGCCTGTCACCCTGAAACCTCCAATTCAACGCCCATGAAACCATATTTCCCTATTTATTTGCACTCAATCCCTATGAACTACGAATTCATTCACGGACATTGATTCTGGTTCCACTTTGTTGAGAATTACACCGCCCTTTCGGGTTAATGCAATTACAACGAATTTTAACACTACAACGAGCTCTTTTTGTAATGTAAATGAAGTGCAAGTAGAAACCATCACATTTATAATTAAAACTTCTTTTAGCAAGCATCCAAATATCCTAAACATGAGTCCTACTCATTGCAAAAGAAAAGTAGAATGGAAACAATGACACGATCTTCTCATGCCACTATTTCTATAGAAGAAGAAAGAGTAAAAGAAAGACATCACAAAACACGAAGAAAACACAACAGAAAAACTCATTTCAAAACAAATCCACAAAATAAGTGTTTACAAAATCATAAGATAATGAAGAACACAATACTTAGCTTTTTCCCCTTGCAAGAAAGATAAAAATCTCTCCCATAAAGTCCCCCGCCGATCTATGCAATGCTAGAACATTCCCTGACAAATTCTCTCAAAATCCCCTCACCAATCTCTCCAAAAAGGTAGAAATCTAAATTTTTACTCATATTCTAAGATCTCTAAGCATTCTCTAAGTTTTCCCTAACATCATTTTTTTGGCTACAAATTCGGTTTAAAATAGTGTTGGAATGAATTTCCTAAGAGGTGCATGAAGAAACCATCCAAAAAGCATTCAGGTTCAATGTATATGGCCAATAACCGCTCTTGGCGCCGCCGACACCGCATTTGGGCACTGCTGGCCCCCAAATTTTGTGCCCTCAGGTTTCTGGTACCGCCGGCATCCTAATTGGCGCCGTCGGCACCCATTCTGTGCTGCTCCACCATTTTGCTCCGTTTGGCTCCGTTTTAGCTCTGATTCACCCCGTTTCAACTGCGTTGCCTTCCTAACAGATAGCTGACACGCCTAAAATATATACGTTTTTTGCTATATAATTTTACTAATTCTTTATGATATTACACTTTAGAGGAAGGTATTTTGTATGTTTTTTGGTTTTAGGTATAAAAAATGATGATTGGAGAAAAAGATGCAAAAATGGTGCAATTTGGAGAAAAACCGAGGAAGAAAGCAAATTTTGGCCTAACACCTTTCGATAAGTCTTTCTATGCTTAATCTCTTTTAAACTTCTTGCATATTTTTGAATGAGATTACACTTTAAAGAAAGGTTGTTTTTATATTTATTTTGTAGGTCTATCTGTTAGGAACGCAACGCAACTGAAACAGGGCGAATTGGAGCTAAAATGGAGCCAAACGGAGCAATATGGTGGAGTTGTACAGAATAGGGTGCTGGCGGCGCCCTATTGGGCGCCAGCGGCGCCAGGGTGCCAGAAACACGTGACCATGATTTTTGGGCCCTGGAAGTGCCAAAGTACAGCACCGGTGGTGCCAGGAGCGGTTATTGGCCAAATACATTGAATCTGGACGCTTTTTGGAAGGTTTCTTCATGCACCTCTTGGGAAATTCGTCCCTACACTATTTTAAAACGAATTTGGAGCTAAAAAGAGTGGGGAGAAGTTAGAAAAATGTAGAGAATGATTAGAGATCATAGAATAGGAGTAGAAATGTAGATTTCTACTCTTTTGGAAAGATTGGAGGGGAGATTTTGAGAGAATTTGTAAGAGATTTCATTAGCATTGCATGGATCGACGGGAGACTTTGTTGAAGAGATCTTCGTCTTTCTATCAAAGGGAAAAAACTAAGTATTGTATTTTTCATCATTTTATGGTTTTGTAAACACTTTTTTTGTGGATTTTCTTTGAAATGAAGTTTTCTGTTGTGTTTTCTTCGTGCTTTGTGATGTCTTTCTCTTACTCTTTCTTCTTCTATGAAAATAGTGGCATGAGAAGATTATGCCATTGTATTCATTCTACTTTTCTTTTGCAATTAGTAGGACTCATGTTTAGGATATTGGGATGCTTACTAAAAGAAGTTTTAATTATAAATGTGATGGTTTTTACTTGCACTTCATTTACATTACAATAAGGGACCGTTGTATTGTTAAAATTCATTGTAATTGCATTGTCTTGAAAGGGCAGTGTAATTCTCAATAAAGTGGAACCACATTCAATGTCCATGAATGAATTGTGTAGTTCACGGGGATTAAGTGCAAATAAATAAGGAAATATGGTTTTGATGGGCGTCGAATTGGAGGTTTCAAGGTGACAGGCTGAGATCCCCAATTTAGTCCTAAGATTAGTAACTAAACTTGAAGGTTAACCTTCAGGTGAAGGGTGAGTGGGAGCTCCGTAGTGACAACCGGTATCCTCCCAGCCTAGCCTTAGATTTAGTGACTGAACTTAGGATATGTCAATATTCTTTACATGCTTGAAAGAGGGGGAACTCTTTTGAGGGTAAAGAATAGGATTGCTCCTATTTGGCATATAGAATATTTAATGCATCACATTCCTAAACTTTATCCAATTCATTACATAAGAATAGTATATTTCATTATCTCAACATTCACCAAACCAATTTCCCCAAAAAGGGTTATCTTTAGAAGTAATATTTGCATTTAGGATTAGTTATTATCCTTACATATAATCATCTGTATTTAGGAGTAGTTGTTAGAAAAACCACTTATATCACCCTTCCAAACTAAGGTCGTTAGTAGTAGAGTAGAATTTGACTAAGAACCTCTTACCTCGCTTCTCTGTGGGATCGATAGAAGGGACTCCATTAGAGCCATGTATTACTTGATACGATACGTATACTTGCGTTTGAAATTGTGACTTTACAAAAATCATTATAAATAAATAAATCTGAGGTCATAAATTCTTGCATAATATATAAAGTCGCATCAAGTTTTTGGCACCGTTGCCGGGGAAGCTTCGGTAAGAACTTTAGGAGAATTTTAGTTGAAGTAATTAGGCTTAGACTTGGAAAACTGTAGTATCGTAAAAACTATTTTTGTGTAAAAATTATTTTTATATGAAAAAATGTTGTAAAAAAAATAAAAAAAATAAAATTGTTTATGTGGAAAATATGGTGTTCGTGAAAATGTTTTGTTGTGTTGAATATATTTTTATTTTAATTTATTTAATTGTTAATGTATTGTTTGTTGTGTTACGTATGCAAAACAAAGGATCTGCAGGACTTGTGCCTTATGATCCCGAGTTTGAAGAAAATAAAAAAAATAAAAATACAGAAAGGACTCGAAAAACTAGAAATGAAGCTGAAAAACTTTCAAGATAATAACTTAGAAAATCATTATACTTCATCGAGGGATTACTTAAATCCTACGACAGATGAAATTCACTCAAGTATACAAAACCCTGTCGTAGAAGCTGACTTATTTGAAATAAATCCTGAGATTATCCAACTAGTGCAGAACAATTAGTTTGGGGGAACTCTTTTGGAGGATCCCTATTTACACTTATCAAAATTTTTAGAACTTTATGCTATATTTCATCGTAACGGTATGTCAGACAATGCTGTTAGACTAAGGCTTTTCCTTTCTCACTAAGGGATAAGACTAAAATATGGTTAAACTCATTAGCACCTGGTTCTATTAAAAATTGGGAGGAGTTAACTCAGAAATTCTTAGCTAAGTATTTTCCACCTTCAAGGACTACTCAACTTAGAAAAGATATTATCTCATTTTGTCAAAATGAGGGGGAATCAATATATGAAGCCTGAGAAAGATTTAAGGAACTCCTAAGAAAGTGTCCACACCATGCTCTGCCCAATTGGTTAATCATTCAAACTTTCTACAATGGGTTTGTAGGATCCCTTAGGTCTATTATTGATGCTGCCACTGGTGGATCATTAATGTCAAAACCATTTGATGAAGCGTATGTGTTAATTGAAAAAATGGCTACAAATGAATTTCAATGGCCATTTGCTATAGTAAATCATAAAAATGTAGCTAGTGTTCATGATATAGATGTGATTACAATTCTTACATCTCAGGTTGCTGCAATATCAAAGAAGTTAGACCAATTTGGAATGAACCAACCTCAATTTACTCCTGTAAGTAAGGAAAGTTTGTTAGGGCATATGATTGATTCTAACTTAACATATGATGCTTTAAATACCATAAATAACTTGTATTCTAACTTTTATAACCCAGGTTGGGAGAACTATCCTAAATTTAACTGGAATCATATTACTGATGGTGGAAACCAAAAATGGGAAAATAATCATATAAATCCTAATGGAAGTTGGAATAATCAAGGGAACACAAACTATAGACCTTCATATCCACCGGACTCTAACAATGATCAACAATTTAAGGATAAGAAGATGTTTATGGAAGAAGTGGTATTGCAAATGAGAAACCAGTTGCAAAGTCAAAATGCTGCGATTAGAAACATAGAGAATCAACTCGGACAAATTGCTAATTCACTTAGCAATAGACCCCAAGGAACACTTCCTAGCAACATTGAGATCAACCCTAAAGAGAACACTAATGAACAAGTAGAAGCTGTCCAGTTAAAAAATGGAATAAAGATAGAGGATGTGGTTAGAAAAGAGAAATATTTTGTCAGAGAAACAAAAGAAACTAAAAGACCTGAAGAACATGTTTCTAAAGATCTAGAAAAATTAATATCTCCAACTAAAATCAGTTTAGAAAGACCACCACCTCCATTTCCTCAAAGACTTATACTATATGAGTTGAATAAAAAATTTTCAAAGTTCATGAAAGTACTTAAGAAGTTAACGATAAATATTCTTTTCACTGAAGCTTTGGAACATATGCCAAGTTATGCAAAGTTTATAAGGAGATATTAAACAAGAAAAGAAAATTTGAGGATTACGAGACAGTTGCACTAAGTGAGGAGTACACCGCTTTACTTCAGAAAAATTTTTCTCAGAAACATAAAGATCCTTGTAGCTTTACAATTCCTTGTGCAATTAGAAAAAGATTATGTGGAAAAGCTTTATGTGATTTAGGAGTGAGCATTAATGTGATGCCTCTATCTATATTTAGAAGGTTAGGTTTAGTCGATATTTCTCCCACTACTGTAACCCTTCGTTAGTCGATCGATCTATCATTTATCCAAAAGGAGTTATAGAAGACGTGCTTGTTAAAGTAGATAAATTTATCTTTCCTTTGGACTTCAATGTATTAGATATGGAGGAAGATAAAGAAATTCCAATTATTTTAGGGAGACCTTTCCTTGTTACTGGACAAGCTATGATAGATGTGCAAAAGGAGAGTTGACTATGAATATTAATGATCATGAAGTCACTTTTGATGTATTAAAGACTATGAAATATCCAGCTGAGAAAAAAAATGATGATTGTTTTAGATAGATGAAATTGATTATCTAAGTAAAGACCATTTCCAAGAAAGTTTTGAGAGTAAATTAACTAATGAGATTAAAATAGATTTTCATGATGAGTTGAAAACGTTATTTAAAGAAAACTATATGTATGTTCAGGAGAGGTGTGAAATGATGGAAGCTACCAAAAATAGTAAACTTTTAATTCCATCTGTTGAAAAATCTCATGAACTTAAGATGGATGTGCCCCATACAATTTTAAAGCCTATCTATTTAGAGAATTCATCTACACAACCAGTCTTTATATCTTTAGATGCGACTCAATCACAAGAAAAACCTAAATTGAATGATGAACATGATAAAATTATTGAACTAGGACTTAGAAGAGAATTTGAAGATAAATTTCAAAAGAACTTTGAGTTGAGAAAAGAGGATAAGGATGTTGGAAGACCATTGGAAGAAATTCCTAAGGAATTAGAAAAACCTATTTCCTCAACTAAGATAGGTCCTCCATCATTTAATAATTATAAAGGGGAAGAATTGGAAGATAACTTGAAACAAAAGAGTGACCTAGAAGATATTGATCCTGAATCTGAATTATCTAAAGAGAATCTGATCAAAAATTTGGGAGATATTGAAGTATCTTATAAAAATCCATTTCTTATAAATTTCAAGGATGATATTAATATGCGGATTGAGAAAATTAATAGAAGAATATTGGATCTAGAAAGAAATATGAGGAACAATGATATAAATCAAACTAAAAATGAAGAGCATAATGAAAAATTATAATTTGAGGATTTTATAGGAATCCCTGGTGTTGACCTCATTTTTGATGAGGTCTTCCCTTTTCTCTTAAGTGCTTAGGATCTAGCCTTAGGCTTTTCCTTTTACTATCCTAGAGGACTAGAATTGGGACCCATCCTTTAGAAATTCAAGCCACTTCTTAACTCCCTACAAACCCTATATGCTTGATTGTAAACCCCCAAGTCACTGCCCTTGAGTCACTCGGAGGGTTGAGATCAAATGTGGAGGTTTAAAGGATGAGTTCCCTGTAGGACTCTTTGGCCTTAGGATTACCCTGGGTGGCCTGGTCGGGTGAGGGCTGACTTACACATACACTACACTCTCACACACACATTCCAAATCCTAAAACCCACACTCTCACCCAACCTGACCTCTTGACTCATGTGACTAATTCATATGGATGGTCCTTAACCCCTAAGCCCTTGGCTCAAGGGCTTAGGGTTAGGAACAACATGTTGAATGCCTCAAATGAGTTATTTCATGGCTCATGTGGACTTAATATGGCTTCATGACTCAACCAGAATGATTCCATTTCACTCACACTTGGTCAATCTCCATTTTGCCAAAATTTCAATTTTTGACCCCCGGGACCCCGGACCCGCCTAACCTACTAAAAGCCCTTGAAACTACCCAAATTCTTCAAAATTTTCAAATCACCCAAAATTTCCTAAAATTAATCTCAAACATTTCCCCCACTACTCAAATTGATCATCTCCAACCAAATATACCAAAAATTCCAAAACTACCCCCAATACCCTCCAAATTACCAAAATGCCCCTCTTAACCCAAAAATTCAAAAATTCAGAAAATTCCCAGAAAATTCCAGAAAATCCCAAATATTCCCAATTTCACTATGTTCAACTACACCATGGGCCAATTTTATCAATTTATCCCACTTTTGTCAAAACCCCCAATTTGACCCATTTTAACCCAAATGAACCCAATGTCAAACCAAATCACCCCAATTGACCCAAATTTTGGTCCAATTCAATTATAAACTTCAATTAAATATCCCAAATATTAATCTACACTAAATCCAAGTCCAATTTGATTGACATTTGAATCTAATTTCACTTTTAAGCTTAAGGCCCAATGTTGGCCCATGACCCAAACTTAGCCCAAACCAACCCAATTCAACTCCAATTAACCTCAAACCTTTTCTAAACTTTCCCTAACATTCCCACAAACAAAACACTAACATAATTTGCCCAAAATTTGGACCCAAACCCTACTCAAATTCAACCCAAACCCAAAATCCCTTAAATGGGCATACACTCAAACCTAACCCAAATAGGCCCAAATCCCAAAATCAAAACCCAACCAAAGTTGAAATCTCTTTGAAACACTTCCATAAAAATGTCTTAATTTTAATTTTACATCAATTGCAACATTAGCCCAGCCTTAGCCCAAGTTAGTCCATTTTGACCTATTTTGACCCTATCGCTAAAGAGACTCAATTTAGACCCAATTCAATTCCAAACCACCTCAAGTTTGATCCAATTCACTCATGACACATCCTTAAACTAAACCCAACATTTATTTGGCATGGCCCTTTGCAAAATTTTCATCTAAAAGCCCAATTCCAAATGACATTCAAAAGCCCATTCTTAACCAAACTCAAAAGCCCAAGCTCATCCTATAACCCACATTACAATCTCATCTCATCCTCACTTAATTAAAATCATTCCTAAGTCCTAAATCAGCAATCAAACCTTTCTAAACAAAGCCATATGACAAACCATCCAAATTTTACACCAAAATACCAAAATTCCTTAAACCCATTTCCATGAAACCAAGCCAACTTTTCCCAAGCCATATAAGAGCCATGAAGCCATCCTTAAGCCCCACGTGAAGACATGAGGGGTTTGACATGTGACCAAGCTATTAATAGCAAAAAGAGGGCCCCTTTTCCTAATCCTTCATTAAGCCTTTGTATCCATATCTATGTCACACACTAAACCATGTTTTGCCAACTAATCCTTGATGGAGACTCCACCACACATGGGAGGTTGACCCAATTGATTGCCTCAGCCCAAAATCAGGTTATGGGAGAGTGAACCCAATCCATTTGGATGACTTGACCAAACCAAGCCTAAAATGACCTTATCCCCATACCAGTTAGAGCCAACTCCTTTACACATGTCCAAAGCCATTTCACTTCACCAAACCCCAGCCCTGACTTCCCTGGTCAAGATGGTGACCCATGCCTGGCCGGCCAGCCACCACAGCCACCGGAAAACACCATGGCCGAGACCTTGGAAGGAGCCAAACATTGAAATTCCATCTTGCTGAGCTGCCCCATGTTCAATGGCTATCATGGATGTTCTTCCCTTGATCTAAGCAGCTGATCCAAGCCTTCAACCATCCCCTGGAAGCCCTCCAACCAACTTCTATTTAAACACCACCTCCTCTCGGCCAAGTAAGGTGCCGAAACAAACCATACGAAAACTCTGCCAAAATCATTCCAGACTCTCCTCCACACCTAGAGAACTTGATCCCCACTGAAATCCCCCTGGCATTTCCTCTATGTGAGCTCAATTTCAGAGTTGAAATTTAAGCCCAAAACCAGGACACTTCACCACAGTGAGTCAATACTCAAATTGATTGACTCTACACCTTCACCAGAATAAGAGGAGAAGTTCCCCAGCAAAAGCCCCCTCACCAGGCCAGCCATTGCTTCCAGCCTCCAAGATTTGTGATCGGCTGTGGTCACTTTTGTACCTAGGCAATTCACCAGGCCAAGAGACTTCTTCTGGAGCTTGCTTGGACCCAATCAAACGTGACACAACTCTTAGATCGAAGCTTCACTTCTTTGAGCAAAGGTATGAGCTCTCTCTTCCTCCCAAGCTTCTGGAGATTCTCCATTTGATATGAATCGATTTCAATACATGTTTACCATATGGATGTGTTCGTCTCTTCAAGAAGAATCCATAGAGCATAAGAACATAAAAATTCATTAAGAAATGAGGGAGATATTAGGGCTAGAAGGTGGACGGTCACGGGTGCACACCAGTCGTAGACGATGATTGGGAGCCGTTGGATCGCACGTGTATCGAGCGAACGGCTCAGATGGAGTCGAACCAGGAGACGGTACTTGAACCGCGGGCCCCGTGGCAGCTGACTCAGATGGCAAAGTTGAATGAGAGCACGCCGCTTGGGCTTTCGGAGCTGCCGAGGATTGCGTGGGGCCGCGTGGATAAGTAGAAAATTAGGTATTTTTCTTATTTATTAAATACCAAGAATTTCAAAAATGCATAACTTTAGGTAGAAAAATCCTAAAAATTAAATAAAAATACCCTCTTGCTCAGTGAAGAGAGGAGAATAATATGAAGAAGAAATCAAGTAATTTTATTGAAGATTTTATTTTTAATGATTTATTTACTCTCTGCATTATTTTAATTCTCCATTTACATAGGCAATTCACCATGGCATGATACCATAGGGCTTTTGAAGCCTCTGAACTTGGGAACATTCCCTAAATTTTCCAAGGTCAGAGGCCATCTCTATGAGAAGTTATTGATTTTTCAATTACATGTTACTGTTTTGAGTATTTTAATTCCAATAATTAGCATGTTGAGAAATAAATTCTAAGAAAATTTGGTGATGTTTCTTATGACCGGAGGAACCTAAGAAAAATAGGTTTTGCGTTAATTCACTTGGAACAACCCTAATTGCCCTAAATACCCAAAATTGAACTTTAATTAATTAGGGTTAACCACACATTAAATTGACTTGAAAATAATTCTCCACTGATCTTTAGGATTAGAGGAACATCACATAAAAATTTGAAGTCAATTGGATTTGATTAGCCTCACCAAATGGGTTGATTAAGCCTCTTAAGCAAAATGGATAAAATTAAATTTTAAAAATTCATAACTCACCAAATACTTTTCAAAAATTCACAAAAAATGGTTTTGGAGCTTCTCTGATATCAGAGGAATTTTGAAAAATTTAAATTGTAATTTTCTAAAAAAATTGATTTTTATCAATATTTTAATATTTTTAATAATTAAAAAATAATAAAAATCATAAAAATATTAAAAATCACCAAAATGTCACATTTTAACTCCTAATCACTTAGGAACAAACCAAATATTTTTCCTAAGTCTCTAGGATAAGATATTGAATTTTAAAAGCCTAAAACAATTTTTTGAATTAAAAAATGATTTTCTTTAATATTTCCACTAAAATAATTCTAATAAATCAAAGAAAAATCAAAAAATTATAAAATTTATTTTTCTGAACTCCTTGAGATTAGAGAGATTTAAGGAAAATATAAAATCTGTTTTTTAGCTTTAATTTTATTTAATAATTAATTAATACTCTAAAACTCAAAATAATTATAATAAGTAAAATATTACTCAAAAAATCACCAAAATTAGTTGAAGTGGTCCTCTGGTAATTAGGAACATCCCATAATTTTCTTAAGGACAGAAACTTTACCATAGTCATGTTGTTGAATTTTCTTTGAAAACTTTTATTTTCTACCAAAAGTAATTATATAAATAAATTAAATTCAGAAAAATCACATTTTCTCCTCTAATGTCTTAATTGACATGTGAGTGAGGTTACATAAAAATTTCAAGTTCATTTGAGCTTAATTTAGTGAGTTATAGAATTATTAAGCCTGAAGGGCAAAAGGGTAATTAAAAATTTCAACCCTTAATTAAAATTTTAGGATTAATCAAAAAGGGGAGGGTAAAATATTTGATTTTAAGTTAATTTTGAATGATTGAAAGTTAAATGATTGAGGGTAGAAACATACTAACTATTTCAAATATAATTAAAATAAAAATTTAATTAATTAATTAATTGAAATTTTGGAAGAATAATAGAAATTGGAATTATTAAAGTAGGGATATTATTAAGAGGATATTTATTCTTTAATTTAAAAAATCCCTAAATAAATTACTTCAATAATACTTAATTCTTAATTAAAAAAATTAAAATAATAATCCAAATTAGAATTAAACTAAAATTAAAATAAATTAAATTAAAATTAAATTAAAATTAAAACTTAAATAAAATAAAATAAAATTAAATTAAATTAAAATTAAATTAAAATTAAATTAAATTTAAATTAAATTTAATTTAATTAAAATTAAAATTAAATTAAATTAAATTAAATTAGATTAAAATTTAAATTAAATTAAAATAAACCAAATTAAATTAAAATCAAAATAAAATCAAAATAAGTTAAAATTAAAATAAATTAAATTAAAATTAAGTTGAACCTAAATGAAATCATTAAGAATTAAATCTAAAATAACTTGAACACTATTCCAAACTTAAACTAATTTTTTTTATTAAGTCAAAATTAAAATTAAATCATTAAGTTTAAATCATTAAAATACTTAATAAGTTAATTTGCCCTTTTAAAGCTCTTATTATTATAACTCTTAAATGAAGTATCAAGTGAAGTGTTACTTCACCTATAGGATATTCAAATGTCCTAGTTCACTGAGCAAGAGAAGAAAACTTAAACTTCTGGATGATTAATTCACTTGTATTATTAAATTCTCTTGGACTTAAAACAATCCTAGAGGTATTGAAAAGATGTTGAAGACTCGTCTTAAGCACTTCCTCGATATGATGGGATGTTTATAAGAACAATTGAACTTAATTGTTCTTTGATGAAGAAAATCATCCTTAAACAAAAACACAAGAACCTAGATGTCATAGGAGATGGATAGCTATAGGATTAGGACTTTGGTAGACAACCAAAACCTTTCCCTTAGCTTTACCTAGGTATTTGTTGAAACATTTAAATGTCTTAATATGTGTTTTAAGTGCAGCTTGGGATGACGGGAAGACCCTCCAGGTACGCTTTTATTTTATTGCAATTTACTTTATTACAATTTACTTACATCCACTGTACTTTACTTTTCTTGCATGATAAACAACTGTTGCATGAAAACCAAAACCTTTAGGATAGTCCCTTAACTGAAACCAAAACTAAATTAAAAGTCATTACAAGATAAAAATCATCGCCACAACATTTCAAAATATAAAACAACTCAAAATTTAATCACAAACAAAACAACAAAACTACAACTTTAACTAAATTAAAACGTCTCGTCGAATGATCGGAATACCTCGAATGATGTAACCCACGTGTTGCATAACGGATTTCCCACGGTCTAAATGAAAGTGTGGAACTCATTCAGTTGAGTTTAGCAAATTCATCTGGACTAAGTGAATTTGATGAAAATAACGGTGCCAGGATGACGAAATCGTGGGATCTTAATCGGTTCTGTTTAAATAACTTGAAGATTTGTTTTAATTAAAATGTTAAAAAAACACTTGGATTTTAAGATTCTCTCTAAACCAAAACACTTCTCTCATCTCCCGAGTTATGACTTCTTAAAACTAAACCTCTACAACGACAAGGAGCTCGGAGCATGGTGGGCAGCTTGGCCATCTTCATCAGCAAAACAATTCTACATCAGCTAAACATTCTTAGAATTAAACAACCAAGTCATAGGACTTCGAGGTAGTTTGCCTAGTGCAACATAAATCCTCAACTCTTCGTTAGGCATTTGCGTGATCACGTCATATAAATTAAGCCCTAACTGGTCTTAGGATTCCGAGGTGGTCGTTTGGTACGACATAAACCCTCACATCTTCGAGGCTATTTGTATGATCATGTCATACGAATATAAGTCCTAATTAAATAAAATTGGCAGGATTGAAACATTAAATAAACTCCCAAATTGAAGTCAAACAATAGGATAGTTTGAGAAGTTGCCAAGATTCTTCTTTGATCCTCAGCTTCTCCTACTTTTCTTCCTTTGGACTCCTAAAATAAACTTGTTCCAAATTTGAGCTGATCCTTATTGAAATTTCCAAAATCAAATTCTTTGAAAACCTTAAACTTTGAAATTCTTGAGAGAAAAACCACTAATCATTTTCGAGAGTTTTCTTAAATGATTCCCAGCATTTAAGATGTAATTAACTATAGGGGCTTACCCTTATAGGGAACTTTAAGAACCCAGGTAATATAAACCCTGCTTAAATCCTTTATATTAAGTAGGGAACTTGTCGGCTTATAAAATTGGTTCGCAGTACCAAACGAATGTCACAAATCTTCTAGTTTATTTAATCGAGCCCCATCATCAAGCAATGGTGTCTATTCTTCGGGATAGATACACGGTTTGTGATGTGGTGCTCGTTTATATAAACTATTCGGGATGTGAGATCGGTTTTATTTCATATCTTAAAATTTTCAAACTTAAAATTATTTTCAAAATCAAACGCTATTTTCCAAACTATATATATATATATATATATATATATATTTATATATTTAAATTAAATTTAAAATTTAAAATTCGCCGACAACTTCTGTTGGCGACCCCTTTTCAAAAATACAACACAAGCCTAAAAATATACCGACAACTTCCGGCGACTCCACGTGGGACTAGTTCCTCTCTCCATTTTGATTAGATAGTTTTGCTTTCATAAATCGGTGGTGAGTCCATATCCCTAATGGACCAAAACTACCATTTTTCCGATGGAATACTCCGTTCATTTCGTCTCGAACGAGTATAGCCAACTTCTCTCGGATTCGAGAGCCACTCGTTTAGACACCTCTAAACGGAGAGGTTCCGAGATCCTTTTACCTCTTTTCTGAGGTGGGGTGGACCCCCAATAGGTGTTAGTTTAGGAGCGATCCTTCGAGTCGAGAAGTCTTGCCTAAGACTTTCTCTTCCTTTCCAATTCTAAATCGTGTCCTTTACATTTATATAACCTTTTTTCCTTTAATTGTTTTGTTTCTAATAAGAGAACCTCTTAATAAACAATCTCTTTTAAAAATCACAAATATGTTCAGACTCTTTCTTTTTCGTCCTAAACTTTACGATGAAAAGAAGCATAATTCGGGACTGACATTCGAATCGCCCACGTAAAATGACTACCCCAAAGTTAATCTTTTCCTTCACCAATGGAATGGACTTCACCGTTTACAAGGATGAGCTGCCCGATGATGAGATCATCCGCTTCGGACAAGGATTTGGCAACACAGATGTTAAGTTCGCTGACATCACTCTCTTCACACTAATGGACAAAGTGTCAGAAACTGAAGAGCCCGTGATTGAGTTCAATTTAAAGTCGGCTCAAGAATTCCCTCCCCTGCAAAGGGTTCCAGCTGAAAGGAGTACCACTGTTCGTAGGAGGACTGTTGTCTCTACCCCCACCAGTCTAGTCATCTCCGCACCTACCCCGACTTCTGCCAAACTGGAGGGGAAGGAAATCCAAGTCTGTGATGAGCCTGTCACCGTGGAGGGTGCAGACTTTACTACAATACCATCTGTTTTTTAGATTGGGTCTAGTTCAAGAGTTGCACCCCTAACTCGGACTCAAAGGAGAAATAGAAGCAGGAGGATCGAAAAGAAAGCTAGAGCTGCTGAAGTTTCCTTTCTAGAAGAAATTCCTGAAGAAAGAGAAGAATTGCCTGAGTATATACCTCTGTTGGAAGGGAGCAGGTTTCACCCCCTCTCTGCCGCATCAGATGATGAGGATGTTCGTAAGATCGCCACCGCATTACCCCAACCTACATACTACAACAATTACAAGAGGAAAAGGGATAAGACTATTCCATTGGCTCGGCTGCAAGCTGTTATAGAAAGATTGGCAAAGAAAGAAAGATGCCCTATATCGGAAATCTTAAGAAGGATAGGATGGGTGCCAGTTAAATCCCGTCTCGGACCACGAATAGAGCCTATTGCTGCCACAGAGAAACCAAAGAAGAAGATAAAGGCTAGTCCACCCGTTGTTGTATCGGGTCTACAGATTAGGGAGGATACCACCTTCCAAAGATATAGCCGACAGTACCATCCGGTCCTAGGCTTTCGGCTGCAAGAAGGATGGTGTGGTGACCTACTACCGGCCAACTAAGACCAAAATAATGTCTTGAGAAGAAAAGTCTCGTCAAGAAACTTGAATTAGAAGAAAGTGCTACAGCAATAAAGGGGACTCCAGGGAAGGAAGTTCAACAATCGTCACATGATAACTGCGAGACCGTGCGGAAAAGGCCACTAGAGGATGCCATGGACAAGTTAAGGACCGACATCCGACGGTTAGAAAACAAAAAGGAAGAAGAATTAGGAGACGAAATTGATTCATCAGAGTTCATGGATGAGGAGTATGACTAGATCAACATGGTTGAGAGAAGAGCATCGTCACTCACAAGGTGCTCCCAGCAATGCGGAAAGAGATGAACCGCAGGTATCGAGAGCGCAGCTTCGGGAAAGAGATGATGCAATTTCCCGGATGGCAAAGAAGATGGAAGAGATGGCCGCCGCCTTAGCCACTCTCCGCAGTCGGCTCGACCTCGTAAAGAGACACCCCGTAAATTATCCGTATTGCGAGATGGAGGAAAAGAGATCACATCCATCAACGGAGACGAACTACCAAAGAAGGATTCTACACAGAGCATGATCCCTGAAAATGATATTAAAAACATGGTAGAACAGCAGGTGCGAGAAGCCTTAGCACAATCCAAGAGTGGAGCATCTATTCAGATGGGTAGACCTTACCCCGAAGAGTTCGATGCAGTCCAATACCCGAAAGGCTTCGTACCACCTCTGTTTAAGACTTTTGATGGAACAGGAACCCTCGGCAAGCATGTCGCACATTTTTGTGCTAGTTTCGCAATGCCGGTGGGAGCGACGCTTTACTCTTCCACCGCTCATCGCCAGCTTGTCGTGGACTACCTTCGACCGGTACGCTGACTGCCGAACAAGTCCAGCAAAGTCCTTTCGAACTAGAATATCTCTTCGTGAAACGATTTGTTGGGGCTCGGCACCACATCACTATCGGTGATCTAGTGGTGGAGCAAGCAAAAGCCGAACGAGACTTTAGTGGATTATATACTTCGATGGAGAAACTTAAGCATGAAGTGTGAACCACGCCTTCAAGAACAACATGCAGTCGGTATCCTGCTTAAAAGTATCCATGGACCGATAGCACTTCTCCTTAAAGGGTTTACAATCAAGGCTTTCGAGAAGTTGCTTAGCAAGGCCGGGAGCTTGCAAGAGGAGGCAAAGCAGTTAAGTTTCGCGGACAAGAATGATAAGCGTAAGCTCCGTGAAAACATTCGAGAAGAAATCTGGAATCGTCGCGACAGTAGATAAGGGCAAGCAGCCAATGCAGATACAGTCAGAGCGGCCACAGTCTAGTTACTAACCACCGCAACGAACATACCAACAACCTCAGCAAGGCCATCAGCAACCTTGTCCGAGCTATCAGTGGCCTCAGCATTATGAAAAACCGCCTCCATCATCGCGTACCTTA
The DNA here is from genome assembly GCA_022702705.1 of Papilionanthe hookeriana x Papilionanthe teres. Lineage (NCBI taxonomy): Eukaryota > Viridiplantae > Streptophyta > Magnoliopsida > Asparagales > Orchidaceae > Papilionanthe > Papilionanthe hookeriana x Papilionanthe teres. Next base: position 140,443,259 of record CM040421.1, on the reverse strand, counting down.
AGAGAACTTCTAAATAAAGTATGTCCATTCAAAACTGAAGCAGTAGCGAAGATGTTCCACAGCTTAATGAAGACTCCGGATTTTTCAGCTGCCAGAGCCCAAGAAGCCGGAGGAAGTCAATATGAAAGATCATCCAAACTATTGCCCTTACCGCCAGATGCTTGGACACAAGATAGAGGATTGCATCACTTTCAAGAGTTGGCTAGATGACAATCTCCGGAAAGGGAACATAACGATCCCAAAGGAATACATGAAGGAACCCCGTAAAGGAGGTTCCGTCAATGTTATTTCAACGGATCCCATTGTTCGATAGACCCTTACACTACCGATGATGGATGGAGTACTCGTCCGAACAAAATCATCAAAGAAAATTTTGGATCACATCCGAGCCGCTTCGCACACGCATCAACTCGTAGTTTGAAACCTGTCGAGCCGGCACTATCACTTGCGATTGAAGAACCGCCCCAGAAGGAGGAGAAGATCGTGGAAGAAAAGAAGACTAAGGCTCCAGAGGGTAGACTAGGGGCTGCTTATCCTAGGATGGTTGTTTCCGATTCAGGGGAGAAATCCCAAGAACTCCTGACTCTGTATGATTATCTGTTTGCTCCGGCGGGATCTTATAATGATAAGGGTTATGGCATTGGCTACGTTTTGACTGTCTCTAACGATTACGTAACTAACGAAAACCGGCTTAATCCAGATATCGATTCCAATACAAATAACGATTCTCAAATCATACACAACCTCGATGACCACGACGAAGAAAATGTTCACAAAGAAGGCTACGAAAGCTCGACAAGCAATGAGTCCATTTGTGAATTCTCAGGGGCTCCGATCACGATAGAATTAGAACCATTAAACACCGAAGCAACTTCAGAAGAGCCGCTTGTTCCAATTCAGGAGGATACACCGGCAGATTCAACACTAAATTCACAAGAAATAACTGAAGTAAATTTAAGAAGTGGAAGAATTTTACTACCGAGAATGGGTCCAAAGGATAAAGTAAAGCTGGTGGTTGCTCAGGAAGAACCAACCCCGACAGAGGAATTGCCCATTCGGGAAGAAACCGAGGAACATGGTAATAAAGTGGACTACAACGTGCTAGCCCATCTTAGGAAGCTACCAGCCAAACTAAGCATATACGACGCTCTGATCCTGTCAAAGGAAATGAGAGAAGCTCTAATCAAGGCTTTACTTGATCCAGAGATTTGTCTAGCTCAAATGGCCGGTGATTCCTTCGACGAGGTTTGCTCGTTAAATGAACAACGAGGTGTTACTTTCACGGACAATGATCTATTACTGAGAACAGCTGATCACAACCGACCGTTGTACATTTCAGTCACTATTGGAAAGTTTACGCTCTCCAGAGTGTTGGTTGATCCAGGAGCATCAATCAATGCGATGAATCTTCGGACGATAGCATATTTAGAAATTGATGCTCGCGAACTTGAAGTGGACAAGATGCTATTAAGAGGCTTCAATCAAAAAGGAGAAAGAGCTCTTGGATCGATAACACTACTAATGAAGACCGGTGATTTAGCAAAGACAACCACAAAATTCCACATAATTGATTCTGAGACATCGTTCAACGCTCTACTGGGTCGACCGTGGATCCATGAAAACCGGATGGTACCGTCGTCTCTGCACCAGTGCATAAAGTATTACGAAGGAGGGGAACAGTGCATCAAAGGTGATTTGCAACCATTCTATGTGCATAAAATTGGAATTCATGAAGATTCAGCCTATTGCGCGCCTCCGAAGAAAACAATCTTTTCCAGAAATACTATACCAAATGAAGCAAAAGAAATCCGAGACGATGAAGAACCTGAAGTTCTAGTTCAACAGTTACTCACCACTCCCTTACGGCGAGATGGTGAAGATTTCTCCGTAACTCGCACCCGAGGTCGAGGCCGGGGACGGGGACGTCGAAGAAATGTTGGAACAAGCTTGGACGTAAGAAACCGGTCATCGATGTTGATTAGGAGAACACTTCCGAAGAAGGAGAAGAAATCAAGAAAGAAGCAGTGACAATAAGTCAAAAGAAACCCCAGTTCAAGATCTCTCTCAAAGATGAAAAGAATGAAGAATATAAATTAATGTACGAGAAGATTAACCATCATGTACATACTATGACCCTGACCCCGATCCATTCTAATAAGATCGAGGGTATGTCGGTCAAGGAAGTGCATGGTGATGGTACTAAGCTAACCGTGGTGCTTCTTTTTCCAATACTGAAAAAGATGTACAATTTGAAGATGTTACTTCTTCTGAATTAATGGAATTACCTTTTGAGTGGTACTCTCCCTGTGTTAAAAACTTAATTCAATGTGGTGTCTTACCTCCACAATGGACGAAAAGCCGGTCACAACACTTTGAAAAATTATGGAATAATGTCGGTCGGCCTCTCAATTCAAAACATGGTCTCGGATTCGGCACAGTAGGATCAGTTGACGATATAGAATTTTGTTTGGTTGTCACTTGCGAACCTAATGAAGACTGCTTCGAAGCTTCGAAGATCTCAAAGATCTACCAATAGAGATGCTCCACCGTAATTCGAAGAAGAAATCAAATCTACAATAGATGAGTTAATGGAAGTTAACTTAGGTACTAGACGAAGAGCCTGAGCTAACCTTCGTTAGCTCCTTACTCAATAAAAAAGATTCCGAAAACATAATCAAGCTACTAATGGAATTCAAGGACGGTTTTGCTTGGAGTTACGACGAAATGCCAGGATTAGCTCCAGAAGTCGCAGTTCACAAGTTAGGAGTAGATCCTACTGCTCAAGTCGACAAGCTCCCGGAAGAATGCGTCTAGAAATTGAGCAACAAGTAATAGCCGAAGTTAAGAAGCTAATAGATGCTAAATTTGTTCGTGAAGAACAATACCCTACTTGGTTAGCCAATGTGGTACCAGTCAGAAAGAAGAATGGTCAGATCAGAATCTGCGTAGATTTCAGAGATTTAAAAAAAGCATGTTCAAAGGATGAATTTCCACTACCAATCCCAGAATGATGATCGACATTGCTTCAACACATGAAATCTTCTCTTTCATGGATGGATCATCAGGATACAACCAGATAAAGATGGCACCAGAAGACGAAAAGCTCACGGCATTCAGAATGCCGATCGTAGTATATTGCTACACAGTAATGCCATTCGGACTAAAGAACGCAGGAGCAACATACCAAAGAGCGATGACGAAGATTTTTGATGATCTCATTCACAACCAAGTTGAGTGCTACGTGGATGATGTGGTCATCAAAAGAAAACTGAAAGAAGATTACCTGTATGATTTGAGAATTGTTTTCGAGCGACTAAGACAATACAACCTAAAGATGAATCCCTTAAAATGCGCCTTCGGCGTCACCTCCGGGAAATTCTTAGGATTTGTTGTCCGACATTGCGAGATCGAAATCGATCCGGAAAAGATTAAAGCTATTTTAGAAATGCCTCCTCCCAAAACTTTGAAACAACTACGATCCTTTCAAGGGAAGTCGGCATATCTTCGACGCTTTATCTCTAACTCGTCGGTAGGTGTCACTCTTCTCGCATTAATTAAAAAGGACGACAAATTCGTTTGGATGAGAAATGCCAGCGGGTTTTCAAGAACGTTAAGCAATATTTAATGACACCTCCGTCTTAGCAGCCCTGACCTCGTGTAGACCATCGATACTTTATACCGCCGCTTTAGACGACTCCCTGGAGCCCCGCTAGCCTCGTGTCAACGATGAGGGAAAAGAAAATGCTCTCTATTACTTAAGCCGTTGTCTAATCCCGACGAAGTAAAGTATCCTCCTATCGAGAAGCACCGCTCGGCCCCGATCTTCGACGCACGTAACCTCGGCATTACATGCTTTCTCATAAGGTCAACCTTATTTCGAGAGTTAATCCGTTGCAATACTTCGATGACCCGACCGACGCTCTCGCGCGTACTTGCTAGGTGGTCAATGATACTATTGCAATTTGACATAACTTTCGTTCCTCTTCGCGCCGTAAAGCGACAAGTCCTAGCTAACTTCCTTGCAGCACAGCCTTTACCGGCAGATTCGCCTCTCGACGACGATTTATCTGACGAGCAGATAATGAGCCTAGAAGACACTGATGATCGACATTGGAAACTATACTTCGACGGTGCGTCCTCAGCATAGAGGAACAAAGAATTGCAAACTATAGTGCCCGGTAAGGCAGGAATCGGACTAATCTTTATAAAACCGGAGCGGGGGATGTTAAGATACTCCTACCACTTAACAGAATCATGCACAAACAACGAGGCAGAATACGAAGCCCTCATAACAAGACTAGAACTAATCATTCAAATGGGAATAAATGACATCAACATCTACGAAGATTCTTAGTTGATCATTCATCGGGTCGCCGGACAATACGAATTTTAAAGCCAAGACTCGAGCAAGTACTTTCAGCATGCCATGAAACCGTTGGAACAAATTCCAAACGTAACAATCTACAAGATCCCGTAAAAGAAAATGCTCTTGCAGATACTCTAGCTCGCCTTGCAAAGGAATTTGCTCGTCGCAGGATGAGCCGCTTGAAGTGTCGACTCGGGGACGACGAGTCCTATCACGACTCGACATGGATATGATACAGAAATCGAAAAAGCGAGAGAAATCAGCTGTAGCAATAACGTAAAACACGAAGATTGGCGTCAACCGCTAATAAACTACCTCCAAACGTGGAAATTACCGGACGATAAGTCGATAGCCCATCGTATCAAGAAAAGAACTCGTCTTACGTATTAATAAACAATACGTTATACGTAAGGTCTTTCGATCAAATGTGGCCGAGGTGCCCGAGCGAGTCCGAAGCTCGTGAAATTGTTAAAGAGGTACACTCGGGACTCCGTGGCGCTCATCGGGCCGGGTCCAAAGATGAAAATGAAGATTAAGAGACTAGTGGTACTACCGACCCTCAATGATGACCGACCGTATGAAGATCGCCAAGAGCCGTCACTCGAAGCTTAAGTACACGGAGTGGTTCTACACCAACCTCCAAATGTGCTACATCCGACAATCGCATCTTGGCCATTTGAGTGTTGGGGCACAGATATAGTGGGTCTGAGAGAACCGCCTTCTTCAAGAGGACATCGCTTCATTCTTGCAGCTACAGACTACTTTTCTAAATAGGCAGAAGCAGATCCACTTAGAGAAGTAAAGACACACCACGTGCTACAGTTTTTCAAGAATCAAGTTGTCTACCATTTTGGAGTACCGCGCAGAATCATTTCAGATAATGGGTCCGCATTTAGAAGCACAAAAATCAACAATTTTGTCAGAAGACATGGAATCGATTGGCGATACTCAACAATCTACTACCCAAGAGCAAACGGCTTGGCCGAGGATTTTAATAAAACTCTCGTTCAAATTTTAAAGAAAAATTTGGACGACAACAAGAGAAATTGGCACGAGAAGTTGTTAGAAGCCTTATGGGCCTACAGGACAACTTTCAGGACTCCTACTCAGTCTACGCCTTACGCTTTAGTGTTTGGGTCCAAGGCAGTGTTACCATTGGAAATCCAGCTTCCATCACTCAAAATCGCAGTTGAAAACAAGATTACTATAGAAGAAAATGCTAGATTACGACTGAAAGAACTGGAAAGCTTGGAAGGGAAAAGACTTGCAGCAAGATGGTGACTCATGCTCAGCTCGGCCACCACCATCACCGCGTAAAACACCATGGCCGAGACCTCGAAGGAGTCAAACATTGAAATTCCATCTCGCCGAGCCGCCCCATGTCTAATGGTTGTCATGGCTGTTCTTCCCTCGATCTAAGCAGACTCGATCCAAGCCTTCAACCCTCCCCGGGAAGCCCTCCAACCAGCTCCTATTTAAACACCACCTCCTCTTGGCCAAGTAAGGTGCTCGAAACAAACCATACGTAAACTCGCCAAAATCATTCCGGACTCTCCTCCACACCCGGAGAACTTGATCCCTACGTAAATCCCCCGCCATTTCCTCTCGCGAGCTCAATTTCGTAGTTGAAATTTAAGCCCAAAACCAGGAAACTTCACCACGGTGAGTCAATCCTCAAATTGATTGACTCTACACCTTCACCGTACCAAGAGGAGAAGTTCACCAGCAAAATCCCCCTCACCAGGCCAGCCATTGCTTCCACCCTCCAAGCTTTGTTATCGGCTGTGGTCACTTTTGTACCTAGGCAATTCACCAGGCCAAGAGACTTCATCTGGAACTTGCTTGGACCCAATCGAAAGTGACACAACTCTCAGATCGAAGCTTCACTTCTCTGAGCAAAGGTATGAGCTCTCTCTTCCTCCCGAGCTTCTAGAGATTCTCCATTTGATATGAATCAATTTCAATACATGTTTACCGTATGAATGGGTTCGTCTCTTCAAGATGAATCCATAGAGCATAAGAACATAAAAATTCATTGAGAACTGAGGGAGATATTAGGGCTAGAAGGTGGATGGTCACGGGTGCACACCAGTCGTAGACGATGACTAGGAGCCGTTGGATTGCGCGTGTATCGAGCGAACAGCTCAGATGGCGTCAGACCAGGAGACGGTACGTGAACTGCGGGCCCCGTGACGATCGACTCGGATGGCGGCGTCGAATGAGAGCGCGCCGCGCGCGGACTTTGGAGCCGCCGAGGATTGCGTGGCACCGCGTGGATAAGTAGAAAACTAGGGATTTTTCTTATTTATTAAATACCCACAACTTCAAAAATGCATAACTTTGTGTAGAAAAATCTTAAAAATAAAATAAAAATACACTCTTCATCGAGTGAACAAAGGAGAATAATGTGGAAAAAAATCAAGTAATTTCATTGAAGATTTTATTTTTAATGATTTATTTACTCTCTGTAATGTTTTAATTCTCCATTTACATAGGCAATTCACCTTGGCATGAGACCATATGACTTTTGAAGCCTCTGAACTTGGGAACATTCCTTGAATTTTCCAAGGTTATAGGTCATCCTTATGAGAAGTTATTGATTTTTCAATTGCATGTTACTGTTTTGAGTATTTTAATTCCAATAATTAGCATGTTGATAAATAAATTCTAGGAAAATTTGGTGATGTTTCTTATGACTAGAGGAACCTATGAAAAATAGCTTTTGAGTTAATTCACTTAGAACAACCCTAATCGGCCTAAATACCCAAAATTAAACTTTAATTAATTAGGGTTAACCACACATTAAATGGACTTGAAAACAATTCTTCACTGATCTTTAGGATAAGAGGAACATCACATAAAAATTTGAAGTCAATTGGATTTGATTAGCCTCACCAAATGGGTTGATTAAGCCTCTTAAGCAAAATGGATAAAATTAAATTTTAAAAATTCATAACTCACAAAATACTTTTCAAAAATTCACAAAAATGGTTTTGGAGCTTCTCTAATATCAGAGGAACTTTGGAAAATTAAAATTGTAATTTTCTAAAAAAATTAATTTTTATCAATATTTTAATATTTTTAATAATTAAAAAATAATAAAAATCATAAAAATGTTAAAAATCACCAAAATGTCACATTTTAACTCCTAATCACTTAGGAACAAACCAAATATTTTCTTATGTCTCTAGGATAAGATATTGAATTTTAAAAGCCTAAAACAATTTTTCGAATTAAAAAAATGATTTTCTTTAATATTTCAACTAAAATAATTCTAATAAATGAAAGAAAAATCATAAAATTATAAAATTTATTTCACTGAACTCCTTGAGGTCGAGAGATTTAAGAAAATTATAAAATCCATTTTTTAGCTTTAATTTTATTTTATAATTAATTAATACTATAAAACTCAAAATAATTATAATAAATAAAATATAACTCAAAAAATCACCAAAATTGGTCCAAGTGGTCTTCTTGTCATTAGGAACATCCTAAATTTTCTTAAGGACAGAAAGTTTACCTTGGTCATGTTGTTGAATTTTCTTTGAAAACTTTTATTTTCTACGAAAAATAATTATATAAATAAATTAAATTCGGAAAAATCACATTTTCCCCTCTAATGTCTTAATTGACATGTGAGTGAGGTTACATATAAATTTCAAGTTCATTTGAGCTTAATTTAGTGAGTTATAGAATAATTAAGCTTGAAGGGCAAAATGATAATTAAAAATTTCAACCCTTAATTAAAATTTTAGGATTAATCAAAAAGGGAGGGTAAAATATTTGATTTTAAACCGATTTCTGGATGATTGAAACTTAAATGATCGAGGGTAGAAACCTACTAACCATTTCAAATATAATTAAAATAAAACTTTAATTAATTAATTAATTGAAATTTTGGAAGAATAATAGAAATTGGAATTATTAAAGTAGGGATATTATTAAGAGGACATTTATTCTTTAATTTAAAAAATCCCTAAATAAATCACTTCAATAATACTTATTTCTTAATTAAAAAATTAAAATAATAATCGAAATTAGAATTAAACTAAAATTAAATTAAATTAAATTAAAATTTAAATTTAAATAAAATAAAATAAAATTTGGGGGAACATCAAATGAGGATCCAAATTTACACCTTGCTAGGTTTTTAGAACTTTGTGCTACCTTTAAATATAATAATATTTCTGATGATGCTGTTAGACTTAGACTCTTTTCTTTCACTTTAAGAGATAAAAAAAAGATGTGGCTGAACTCATTAGCAACGAGTTCTATTAAAACATGAGCTGAAATGGCACAAAAGTTCCTTGCTAAATATTTTCCTCCTTCTAAAACTGCTAAATTAAGAAATGATATTACTTCGTTTAGTCAATTTGACGGGGAGAAAAATTATGAAACTTGGGAAAGATTTAAAGAACTATTAAGAAAGTGTCCTCATCATGCTTTACCTGATTGGTTAATTATTCAAACATTTTATAACGGACTTATTGGATCACCGAAATCAATTATCGATGTTTCTATTAGAGGTTCTTTAATGGCTAAATTATTTGAAGAAGCTTATACTTTAATTGAAGAAATGGCAAACAAGAATTTTCAATGGCCTTCTGAAAGGGTTAATCCTAAAAGAATAGCAAGTATTCATGATAACAAAGCCTTTTCTATCTTAGCTTCACAAGTGGCTGCAATATCTAAGAAATTAGATAATTTTCCTATCAATGTATCACATAACAACTTTGCTAATATTGAAGATTCTCAAACTATTGAAACTTTACAAGCTATTGCTAGTAAAAATAACCCTTATTCAAATTATTATAATCCTGGATGGAAAAATCACCCTAATTTTAACTAGAATAACTCACAACAACAATGGGGTAATAATCAATCTCATCCAACTAGAAATTGAAAAAATCAAGTAAACTCAAACTATAAACCTCCTGGATTTAATAATCAATAGAAAAAGTTATCTATGAAGAATTACTTTTACAAATGAGTAATCAATCGCAAAATCAAAACACCGCTATTCGTAATATTGAGAATCAAATGGGACAAATCGCTAACTTAATTAATTACGGACCTCCAGAACACTTCCTAGTAATGTTGAAATCAACCCAAAAGAAACCGGAAAAGAACTCGAACATGCTAAAGCCGTATAACTAAAAAGTGGAAAGGAATTAAAAGAAAGAATTCAGGATGAAATTGAAAATGAGATCGAGGTTGAAGAGATCGAAAAACCTAAAGAAACTCCTTCTCCTAAGTAGAGATCGACCGTTATTCCGATTAATGTGGAAGTTGAAAAACCACCACCACCTTTTCCTCAAAGACTAAAACAGCAGAAGCTTGCTCAACAATTTTCTAAGTTCTTTTAAATTTTTAAGAAACTTACCATTAACATACCTTTTGCTGAAGCTTTGGAATAGATGCCAACTTATGCAAAATTTATGAAGGATATTTTAAGTATGAAATGAAAATTTGAAGCTTTTGAAACTATTGCATTAAGTGAAGAATGTAGTGCAATAATTCAAAAGAAATTACCTCAGAAACTTAAAGATCCTGGAAGTTTCACTATACCTTGTGCTATTGGAGAAAAATTTGTGGAAAAGCATTATGTGATTTAGGAGCAAGTATTAATCTCGAGCCATTTTCTATTTTTCGAAGGTCGAATTTAGGAGAGATTTCTCCCACCATCGTATCCCTTCAAATAGCCGATAGATCTATCACTTACCCTAGCGGAGTTATAGAGGATCTTGTTAAAGTGGATAATTTAATTTTCCCCGTGGATTTTATTTGTACTTGATATGGAAGAAGATAAAGAAATACCTATTATTTTAGGGAGACCTTTTCTAGCTTCTGGACGGGCTATGATTGATGTGCAAAAAAGAGAATTAACTATGAGAGTTAATGATCAAGAGATTAAATTCAATGTCCTTAAATCAATGAAGTACCATGACAAAGAAAAATGCTATCGAATGGATATTATTGATTATATAATTGAAAAACACTATCAAGAAAATGTAAAGTCATTTCGAAGAAAAATTTAATTATTAACTCGACGAAAATGAAGAACTAAAAGAAGAAGAATTATCTAAAGAAACTCATTATATTAAAGATAACTGAGAAATTTTGGACATAACTCAAAATGATATACTTTTACCCTTGATTAAAAAAGCCCTGAACTGGAATTAAAAATGTTACCTGCACATTTAAAGTATGCTTTTCTTGGAAATTCATTAACTTTATGAGTTATTATTTCTTCTAAACTAAGCTTAGATTAAGAAGAAAATTTAATAGGAGTGTTAAAGAATTATAAGAAAGCTTTTGGTTGGACTATTGCTGATATAAGAGGAATAAGCCCTTCCATCTATATGCATAGGATTTTAATGGAAGAAGATTTTAAACCTAGGCAATTCACCAGGCCAAGAGACTTCATCTGGAGCTTGCTTGGACCCAATCAAACGTGACACAACTCTTAGATCGAAGCTCCACTTCTCTGAGCAAAGGTATGAGCTCTCTCTTCCTCCCAAGCTTCTGGAGATTCTCCATTTGATATGAATCGATTTCAATACATGTTTACCGTATGGATGTGTTCGTCTCTTCAAGAAGAATCCATAGAGCATAAGAACATAAAAATTCATTAAGAAATGAGGGAGATATTAGGGCTAGAAGGTGGACGGTCACGGGTGCACACTAGTCGTAGACGATGACTGAGAGCCGTTGGATCGCACGTGTATCGAGCGAACGGCTCAGATGGCGTCGAACCAGGAGACGATACTTGAACCGCGGGCCCCGTGACAGCTGACTCAGATGGCAAAGTTGAATGAGAGCACGCCTCTTGGGCTTTCGGAGCTGCCGAGGATTGCGTGGGGCCGCGTGGATAAGTAGAAAATTAGGTATTTTTCTTATTTATTAAATACCCAGAATTTCAAAAATGCATAACTTTGTGTAGAAAAATCCTAAAAATAAAATAAAAATATCCTCTTGCTCAGTGAAGAGAGGAGAATAATATGAAGAAGAAATCAAGTAATTTTATTGAAGATTTTATTTTTAATGATTTATTTACTCTCTGCATTATTTTAATTCTCCATTTACATAGGCAATTCACCATGGCATGATACCATAGGGCTTTTGAAGCCTCGAACTTGGGAACATTCCCTAAATTTTCCAAGGTCAGAGGCCATCTCTATGAGAAGTTATTGATTTTTCAATTACATGTTACTGTTTTGAGTATTTTAATTCCAATAATTAGCATGTTGAGAAATAAATTCTAAGAAAATTTGGTGATGTTTCTTATGACCAGAGGAACCTAAGAAAAATAGGTTTTGCGTTAATTCACTTGGAACAACCCTAATTGGCCTAAATACCCAAAATTGAACTTTAATTAATTAGGGTTAACCACAAATTAAATTGACTTGAAAATAATTATCCACTGATCTTTAGGATTAGAGGAACCTCACATAAAAATTTGAAGTCAATTGGATTTGATTAGCCTCACCAAATGGGTTGATTAAGCCTCTTAAGCAAAATGGATAAAATTAAATTTTAAAAATTCATAACTCACCAAATACTTTTCAAAAATTCACAAAAAATGGTTTTGGAGCTTCTCGATATCAAAGGAATTTTGAAAAATTTAAATTGTAATTTTCTAAAAAAATTGATTTTTATCAATATTTTAATATTTTTAATAATAAAAAAATAATAAAAATAATAAAAATATTAAAAATCACCAAAATGTCACATTTTAACTCCTAATCACTTAGGAGTAAACCAAATATTTTTCCTAAGTCTCTAGGATAAGATATTGAATTTTAAAAGCCTAAAACAATTTTTTGAATTAAAAAATGATTTTCTTTAATATTTCCACTAAAATAATTCTAATAAATCAAAGAAAAATCAAAAAATTATAAAATTTATTTTTCTGAACTCCTTGAGATTAGAGAGATTTAAGGAAAATATAAAATCTGTTTTTTAGCTTTAATTTTATTTAATAATTAATTAATACTCTAAAACTCAAAATAATTATAATAAGTAAAATATTACTAAAAAAATCACCAAAATTAGTCGAAGTGGTCCTCTGGTAATTAGGAACATCCCGTAATTTTCTTAAGGACAGAAACTTTTCCTTGGTCATGTTGTTGAATTTTCTTTGAAAACTTTTATTTTCTACCAAAAGTAATTATATAAATAAATTAAATTTAGAAAAATCACATTTTCTCCTCTAATGTCTTAATTGACATGTGAGTGAGGTTACATAAAAATTTCAAGTTCATTTGAGCTTAATTTAGTGAGTTATAGAATTATTAAGCCTGAAGGGCAAAAGGGTAATTAAAAATTTCAACCTTTAATTAAAATTTTAGGATTAATCAAAAAGGGGAGGGTAAAATATTTGATTTTAAGTTAATTTTGGATGATTGAAAGTTAAATGATTGAGGGTAGAAACATACTAACCATTTCAAATATAATTAAAATAAAAATTTAATTAATTAATTAATTGAAATTTTGGAAGAATAATAGAAATTGAATTATTAAAGTAGGGATATTATTAAGAGGATATTTATTCTTTAATTTAAAAAATCCCTAAATAAATCACTTCAATAATTCTTAATTCTTAATTAAAAAAATTAAAATAATAATCCAAATTAGAATTAAACTAAAATTAAAATAAATTAAATTAAAATTAAATTAAAATTAAAACTTAAATAAAATAAAATAAAATAAAATTAAATAAAATTAAATTAAATTAAAATTAAATTAAAATTAAATTAAATTAAAATTAAATTAAATTAAATTAAAATTAAAATTAAATTAAATTAAATTAAATTAAAATAAACCAAATTAAATTAAAATCAAAATAAAATCAAAATAAGTTAAAATTAAAATAAATTAAATTAAAATTAAGTTGAACCTAAATGAAATCATTAAGAATTAAATCTAAAATAACTTGAACACTATTCCAAACTTAAACTAATTTTTTTATTAAGTCAAAATTAAAATTAAATCATTAAGTTTAAATCATTAAAATACTTAATAAGTTAATTTGCCCTTTTAAAGCTCTTATTATTATAACTCTTAAATGAAGTATCAAGTGAAGTGTTACTTCACCTATAGAATATTCAAATGTCCTAGTTCACTGAGCAAGAGAAGAAAACTTAAACTTCTGGATGATTAATTCACTTGTATAATTAAATTCTCTTGGACTTAAAACAATCCTAGAGGTATTGAAAAGATGTTGAAGACTCGTCTTAAGCACTTCCTCGATATGATGGGATGTTTATAAGAACAATTGAACTTAATTATTCTTTGATGAAGAAAATCATCCTTAAACCAAAACACAAGAACCTAGATGTCATAGGAGATGGAGAGCTATAGGATTAGGACTTTGGTAGACAACCAAAACCATTCCCTTAGCTTTACCTAGGTATTTGTTGAAACATTTAAATGTCTTAATATGTGTTTTAAGTGCAGCTTGGGATGACGGGAAGACCCTCCAGGTACGCTTTTATTTTATTGCAATTTACTTTATTACAATTTACTTACATGCACTGTACTTTACTTTTCTTGCATGATAAACAACTGTTGCATGAAAACCAAAACCTTTAGGATAGTCCCTTAACTGAAACCAAAACTAAATTAAAAGTCATTACAAGATATAAATCACCGCCACAACATTTCAAAATATAAAACAACTCAAAATTTAATCACAAACAGAACAACAAAACTACAACTTTAACTAAATTAAAACGTCTCGTTGAATGATCGGGAATACCTCGAATGATGTAACCTACGTGTTGCTAACGGGATTTCCCACGGTCTAAATGAAAGTGTGGAACTCATTCAGTTGAGTTTAGCAAATTCATCTGGACTAAGTGAATTTGATGAAAATAACGGTGCCAGGATAACGGAACCGTGGGATCTTAATAGGTTCTGTTTAAATAACTTGAAGATTTGTTTTAATTAAAATGTTAAAAAAAACACTTGGATTTTAAGATTATCTCTAAACCAAAACACTTCTCTCATCTCCCGATTTATGACTTCTTAAAACTAAACCTCTGCAACGACAAGGAGCTCGGAGCATGGTGGGCAGCTTGGCCATCTTCATCAGCAAAACAATTCTACATCAGCTAAACATTCTTAGAATTAAACAACAAAGTCATAGGACTTCGAGGTAGTTTGCCTAGTGCAACATAAATCCTCAACTCTTTGTTAGGCATTTGCATGATCATGTCATGTAACTTAAGCCCTAACTTGTCTTAGGATTCCGAGGTGGTCGTTTGGTACGACATAAACCCTCACATCTTCGAGGCTATTTGTATGATCATGTCATACGAATATAAGTCCTAATTAAATAAAATTGGCAGGATTGAAAAATTAAATAAACTCCCAAATTGAAGTCAAACAATAAGAAAGTTTGACAAGTTGCCAAGATTCTTCTTGGATCCTCAACTTCTCCTACTTTTCTTTCTTTGGACTCCTAAAATAAACTTGTTCCAAATTTGAGCTGATCCTTATTGAAATTTCCAAAATCAAATTCTTTGAAAACCTTAAACTTTGAAATTCTTGAGAGCAAAACCACTAATCATTATCGAGAGTTTTCTTAAATGATTCTCGTCATTTAAGATGTAATTAACTATAGGGGCTTGCCCTTATAGGGAACTTTAAGAACCCATGTAATATAAACCCTGCTTAATTCCTTTATATTAAGCGAGGGAACTTGTCGGCTTATAAAATTGTTTCGCAGACCAAACAAATGTCACAAATCTTCTGGTTTATTTAATCGAGACCCATCATCAAGCAGTGTGTCTATTCTTCGGTATAGATACACGGTTTGTGATGTGGTGCTCGTTTATATAAACTATTCGGGATGTGAGATCGGTTTTATTTCATATCTTAAAATTTTCAAACTTAAAATTATTTTCAAAATCAAACGCTATTTTCAAAACTATATATATATATATATTTAAATTAAATTTAAAATTTAAAATTCTCCGACAACTTCTGTAGGCGACCCGTTTTCAAAAATACAACACAAACCTAAAAATATGCTGACAACTTCTGGCGACTCCGCTGGGGACTAGTTCCTCTCTCCATTTTGATTAGATGATTTTGCTTTCATAAATCGGTGGTGAGTCCATATCCCTAATGGACTAAAACTACCATTTTTCCGATGGAATACTCCGTTCATTTCTGTCTTGAACGAGTATAGCCAACTTCTCTCGGATTTAGGAGCCACTGTTTAGACACCTCTAAATAGAGAGGTTCCGAGATCCTTTTACCTCTTTTCTGAGGTGGGGTGGACCCCCAATAGGTGTTAGTTTAGGAGCGATCCTTCGAGTCGAGAAGTCTTGCAGAAGACTTTCTCTTCCTTTCCAATTCTAAATCGTGTCCTTTACATTTTCTATAACCTTTTTTCCTTTAATCGTTTTGTTCCTAATAAGAGAACCTCTTAATAAATAATCTCTTTTAAAAATCACAAATATGTTCTGACTCTTTCTTTTTCGTCCTAAACTTTACGATGAAAAGAAGCATAATTCGGGACTGACATTCGGAATCTGCCCTACAGAAAATGACTACCCCAAAGTTAATCTTTTCCTTCACCAATGGAATGGACTTCACCATTTACAAGGATGAGCTGCTCGACGATGGGATCATCCGCTTCAGACAAGGATTTGGCAACACAGATGTTAAGTTCACTGACGTCACTCTCCTCACACTAATGGACAAAGTGTCAGAAATTGAAGAGCCCGTGATTGAGTTCAATTTAAAGTCGGCTCAAGAATTCCCTCCCCTGCAAAGGGTTCCAGCTGAAATCAGTACCACTGTTCATAGGAGGACTATTGTCTCTACCCCCACCAGTCTAGTCATCTCCGCACCTACCCCGACTTCGCCAAGCCGAAGGGGAAGGAAATCCAAGTCCGTGATGAGCCCGTCACACGTGGAGGGTGCGAGACTTTGCTACAATACCATCCGTTTTCGAGATTGGGTCTAGTTCAAGAGTTGCACCCCTAACTCGGACTCAAAGGAGAAATAGAAGCGGGAGGATTGCCAAGAATGCTAGTAGTCCGCCGAAGTTGCCTTTCTAGAAGAAATTCTCGAAGAAAGAGAAGAACTGCTCGAGTATATACCTCTGTTGGAAGGGAGCAGGTTTCACCCCCTCTCTACCGCATCAGATGAAGAGGATGTTCGTAAGATCACCACCGCATTACCCCGACCTACATACTACAACAATTACAAGAGGAAAAGGGATAAGACTATGCCATTGGCTTGGCTGCGAGCTGTTATAGAAAGATTGGCAAAGAAAGAAAGATGCCCTATATCGAAAATCTTAAGAAGGATAGGACGGGTGCCAGCTAAATCCCATCTCGGACCACGAATAGGGCTTACTGCCACAGAGAAACCAAAGAAGAAGATAAAGGCTAGTCCACCCGTTGTTGTATCGGGTCTACAGATTAGGGAGGATACCACCTTCCAGAGCATATAGCCGGACGGACCATCCGGTCCTAGGCTTCGAGCTGCAAGAAGGATGGTGTGGTGACCTACTACCGGCCAACTAAGACCAAAATAATGTCCCGAGAAGAAAAGTCTCGTCGAGAAACTTGAATCGGAAGAAAGTGCTACAGCAATAAAGGGGACTCCCAGGAAGGAAGTTCAACAATCGTCACATGATAACTGTGAGACCGTGCGGAAAAGGCCACTAGAGGATGCCATGGACAAGTTAAGGACCGACATCCGACGGTTAGCAAAGGAAAGAGAAGAAGAATTAGGAGACGAAATTGACTCATCAGAGTTCATGGATGAGGAGTATGCCGAGATCAACATGGTTGAGACAAGAGCATCGTCAGCTTCACAAGGTGCTCCGGTAGCTGCGGAAAGAGATGAACCAGAGGTATTGAGAGCGCAGCTTCGGGAAAGAGATGATACGATTTCCCAGATGTCAAAGAGGATGGAAGAGATGGCTACTGCCTTAGCCACTCTCCAGAGTCAGGCTCAGCCTCAGAAAAAGACACCCCCAGAAATTATCCGTATTGCAGATGGAGGAAAAGAGATCACATCCGTCAACGGAGACGAACTACAAAGAAGGATTCTACACAGAGCATGATCCCTGAAAAGGATATTAAAAACATGGTAGAACAACAGAGAGCGAAGCCTTAGTGCAATCCAAGAGTGGAGCATCTATTCAGACGGGTAGACCTTACCCCGAAGAGTTCGATGCAGTCCAATACCCGAAAGGCTTCGTACCACCTCTATTTAAGACTTTTGATGGAACAGGAAACCCTTGGCAACATGTCGTACATTTTCGTGCTAGTTTCTGTAATGCCGGTGGGAGCGACGCTTTACTCTTCCGCCAGTTCGTCAGCAGTTTGTCAGGGATTGCCTTCGACTAGTACGCAGAATTACCGAACGGTTCTGTAAAGACCTTTTCAGAACTAGAATATCTCTTCGTGAAACGATTTGCCGGGGCTCAGCACCACATCACTATCGGTGATCTAGTGGTGGAGCAGCAAAAGCCGAACGAGACTTTAGTGGATTACATACTTCGATGGAGAAACTTTAGCATGAAGTGTGAACCACGACTTCAAGAACAACATGCAGATCGGTATCCTGCTTAAAAGTATCCATGGCCCGATAGCACTTCTCCTTAAAGGGTTTACAATCAAGGCTTTCGAGAAGTTGCTAAGCAAGGTCGGGAGCTTGCAAGAGGAGGCAAAGCAGTTAAGTTTCACGGACAAGAATGATAAGCAGAAGCCTGTGAAAACATTCGAGAAGAAATCTGGAATCGTCGCGATAGTAGATAAGGGAAAGCAGCCAATGCAGGTACAGTCAGAGCGGCCACAGTCTAGTTACCAACCACTGCAACGAACATACCAACAACCTCAGCAAGGCAATCAGCAACCTCGTCCGAGCTATTAGTCGCCTCAGCATTATGAACAACCACCTCGCTCATCGCGTACCTTAAGAGAACTTCTAAATAAGGAATGTCCATTCAAAACTGAAGCAGTAGCAAAGATGTTCCACAGCTTAATGAAGACACCGAATTTTCAGCTGCCAGAGCCCAAGAAGCCGGAGGAAGTCAATAAGAAAGATCATCCGAACTATTGCCCTTACCACCAGATGCTTGGACACAAGATAGAGGATTGCATCACTTTCAAGAGTTGGCTTGATGACAATCTCCGGAAAGGGAATATAACGATCCCAAAGGAATACATGAAGGAACCCCAGAAAGGAGGTTCCGTCAATGTTATTTCAAAGGATCCCATTGTTCCGATAGACCCTTACACTACTGATGATGGATGGAGTACTGTCTGGATAAAATCATCGAAGAAAATTTTGGATCACATCCAGGCCGCTTCGGTACGCGCTTCAACTCAGAGTTTGAAACTTGTCGAGCCGACACTATCACTTGCGATTGAAGAACTGCCCCAGAAGGAGGAGAAGATCGTGGAAGAAAAGAAGACTAAGGCTCCAGAGGGTAGACTAGGGGCTGCTTATCCTAGGATGGTTTTTTCCGATTCAGGGGAGAAATCCCAAGAACTCCTGACTCTGTATGATTTTCTGTTCGCTACGGCGGGATCTTATAATGATAAGGGTTATGGCGTTGGCTACGTTTTGACTGTCTCTAACGATTACGTAACTAACGACAACCGGCTTAATCCAGATATCGATTCCAATACAAATAACGATTCTCAAATCATACACAACCTCGATGACCATGACAAAGAAGATGTTCACAAAGAAGGCTACGAAAACTCGACAAGCAATGAGTCCATTTGTGAATTCTCAGGGGCTCCGATCACGATAGAATTAGAACCATCAGACACCGAAGAAACTTCAGCAGAGCCAGTTCTTCCAATTCAGGAGGATACACCGGCAGATTTACACTAAATTCATAAGAAATAACTGAAGTAAATTTAAGAAGTGGAAGAATTTTACTGCCGAGAATGGGTCCAAAGGATAAAGTAAAGCTGGTGGTTGCTCAGGAAGAACCAACCCCGACAGAGGAATTGCCCATTCGGGAAGAAATCGAGGAACATGGTAATAAAGTGGACTACAACGTGCTAGGCCATCTTAGGAAGCTACCGACCAAACTAAGCATATACGACGCTCCGATCCCGTCAAAGGAAATGAGAGAAGCTCTAATCAAGGCTTTACTTGATCCGCAGATTTGTCTAGCTCAAATGGCCGGTGATTCCTTTGACGAGGTTTGCTCGTTAAATGAACGATGGAGGTGTTACTTTCACGGACAATGATCTATTACTGAGAACAGCTGATCACAACCGACCGTTGTACATTTCAGTCACTATTGGAAAGTTTACGCTCTCCAGAGTGTTGGTTGATCCAGGAGCTTCAATCAACGTGATGAATCTTCGGACGCTAACATATTTAGAAATTGATGGTCGCGAACTTGAAGCAAACAAGATGCTATTAAGAGGCTTCAATCAAAAAGGAGAAAGAGCTCTTGGATCGATAACACTAATAATGAAGACCGGTGATTTAGCAAAGACAACCACAAAAATCCACATAATTGATTCTGAGACATCGTTCAACGCTCTACTGGGTCGACCGTGGATCCATGAAAACTGGATGGTAACGTCGTCTCTGCACCAGTGCATAAAGTATTACGAAGGAGGGGAACAGTGCATCAAAGGTGATTTGCAACCATTCTCCGTGCATGAAATCGAAATTCATGAAGATTCAGCCTATTGCGCGCCTCCGAAGAAAACAATCTTTTCCAGAAATACTATACCAAATGAAGCAAAAGAAATCCGAGACGATGAAGAACCTGAAGTTCTAGTTCAACAGTTACTCACCACTCCCTTACGGCGAGATGGTGAAGATTTCTCCATAACTCGCACCCGAGGTTGAGGCCAGGGACGGGGACGTTGAAGGAATGTTGGAACAGTTGGATAAAAGAAACCGATCATCGATGTTGATTGGGAGAACACTTCCGAAGAAGGAGAAGAAATCAAGAAAGAAGTAGTGACAATAAGTCAAAAGAAACCCCAGTTCAAGATCTCTCTCAAAGATGAAAAGAATGAAGAATATAAATCAATGTACGAGAAGATTAACCATCATGTACATACTATGACCCTGACCCCGATCCATTCTAATAAGATCGAGGGTATGGCGGTTAAGGAAGTGCATGGTGGTGGTACTAAGCCAATCAAGTTTTACCGTGGTGCTTCTTTTTCCAATACTGAAAAAGATGTACAATTTGAAGATGTTACTTCTTCCGAATTAATGGAATTACCTTTTGAGTGGTACTCTCCCTGTGTTAAAAACTTAATTCAACATGATTTCTTACCTCGACAATGGACAAAAAGCCGGTCACAACACTTTGAAAAATTATGGAATAATGCCGGTCGGCCTCTCAATTCAAAACATGGTCTCGGATTCAGCACAGTAGGATCAGTTGATGATATAGAATTTTGTTTGGTTGTCACTTGTGAACCTAATGAAGACTGCTTCGAAGCTTCAAAAGATCTCAAAGTTCTACCAATAGGAGATGCTCCACCAGAATTTGAAGAAGAAATCAAATCTACAATAGAGGAGTTAATGGAAGTTAACTTAGGTACTAGCGAAGAGCCTAGGCCAACCTTTGTTAGCTCCTTACTCAATAAAAAAGATTCTGAAAACATAATCAAGCTACTAATGGAATTCAAGGACTGTTTTGCTTGGAGTTATGATGAAATGCCAGGATTAGCTCCAGAAGTCGCAGTTCACAAGTTAGGAGTAGATCCTACTTCTGTTCTAGTCAGACAAGCTCCCAGAAGAATGCGTCTAGAAATTGAGCAACAAGTAATAGCCGAAGTTAAGAAGTAAATAGATGCTAAATTTGTCCGTGAAGAACAATACCCTACTTGGTTAGCCAATGTGGTACCAGTCAGAAAGAAGAATGGTCAGATCAGAATCTGCGTAGATTTCAGAGATTTAAAAAAAACATGTTCAAAGGATGAATTTCCACTACCAATCCCAGAAAGATGATCGACATTGCTTCAACACATGAAATCTTCTCTTTCATGGATGGATCATCAGGATACAACCAGATAAAGATGGCACCAGAAGACGAAAAGCTCACGACATTCAGAACGCCGATCATAGTATATTGCTACACAGTAATGCCATTTGGACTAAAGAATGCAGGAGCAACATACTAATGAGTGATGACGAAGATTTTTGATGATCTCATTCACAACCAAGTTGAGTGCTACGTGGATGATGTGGTCATCAAAAGCAAACAAAAAGAAGATTACCTGTATGATTTGAGAATTGTTTTCGAGCGACTAAGACAATACAACCTAAAGATGAATCCCTTAAAATGCGCCTTCGGCGTCACCTCCGGGAAATTCTTAGGATTTGTTGTCCGACATTGCGGGATTGAAATCGATCCGGAAAAGATTAAAGCTATTTTCGAAATGCCTCCTCCCTAAACTTTGAAACAACTACGATCCTTTCAAGGGAAGTTGGCATATCTTCGACGCTTTATCTCGAACTTGTCAGATAGGTGTTAACCCTTCTCGACAATAATTAAAAAGGACGCCAAATTCGTTTGGGATGAGAAATGCCAGCGGGTTTTCAAGAACGTTAAGCAATATTTAATGACACCTCCTGTCTTAGCAGGCCCAGTCTCAGGTAGACCGTTGATACTTTATACCACGGCTTTAGACGACTCCCTTGGAGCCCTGCTAGCCCAGGTCAATGATGAGGGAAAAGAAAATGCTCTCTATTACTTAAGCCGTTTTCTAATCCCGACGGAAGTAAAGTATCCTCCTATCTAGAAGCACTGCTTGGCCCTAATCTTCGCTGCACAGAAGCTCAGGCATTACATGCTTTCTCATAAGGTCAACCTTATTTCGAGAGTTAATCCATTGCAATACTTGATGACCCGACCGACGCTCTCTGGCAGACTTGCTAGGTGGTCAATGATACTATTGCAATTTGACATAACTTTCGTTCCTCTTCGCGCCGTAAAGCGACAAGTCCTAGCTGACTTCCTTGCAGCACACCCTTTACCGACAGATTAGCCTCTCGACGACGATTTGTCTGACGAGCAGATAATGAGCCTAGAAGACACTGATGATCGACATTGGGAACTATACTTCGACGGTGCGTCCTCAGCATAGAAGAACAAAGAATTGCAAACTATAGTGCCCGGTAAGGCAGGAATCGGACTAATCTTTATAACACCGGAGCGGGGGATGTTAAGATACTCCTACCACTTAACAGAACCATGCACAAACAACGATGCAGAATACAAAGTCCTCATAACAGGACTAGAACTAACCATTCAAATGGGAATAAAGGACATCAACATCTACGGAGATTCTTAGTTGATCATTCAACAGGTCGCCAGACAATACAGAATTTTAAAGCCAAGACTCGAGCAGTACTTTCAGTATGCCATGAAACTGTTGGAACAAATTCCAAATGTAACAATCTACAAGATCCCCAGAAAAGAAAATGCTCTTGCAGATACGCTGGCTCTCCTTACAAAGGAATTTGCCTGCTTACAGGATGAGTCAGTTGAAGTGTCAGTTCAGGGATGACAGGTCCTATAACAACTCGACTTGGATATGATACGATAAATCGTAAAAACGGAAAAATCGATTGTAAGCAATAACGTAAAACACGGAAGATCGGCGTCAACCGCTAATAGACTACCTGCAAACAGGGAAATTACCGGACGATAAGTCGATAGCCCATCAGATCAAGAAAAGAACTTTGTCTTACGCATTAATAAACAATACGTTATACAGAAGGTCTTTTGATCAAATGTGGCTGAGGTGCCTGAGCGAGTCCGAAGCTCGTGAAATTGTCAAAGAGGTACACTCGGGACTCTGTGGCGCTCATCAGTCGGGTCCAAAGATGAAAATGAAGATTAAGAGACTAGGGTACTACTGACCCTCAATGATGACCGACTGTATGAAGATCGCCAAGAGCTGTCACCAGTGCTAAGTACACGGAGTGGTTCTACACCAACCTCCAAATGTGCTACATCCAACAATCACATCGTGGCCATTTGAGTGCTGGGCACAGATATAGTGGGTCCGATAGAACCTCCTTCTTCAAGAGGACATCGCTTCATTCTTGCAGCTACAGACTACTTTTCTAAATAGGCAGAAGTAGTTCCACTCAGAGAAGTAAAGGCACACCACGTGCTACAGTTTTTCAAGAATCAAGTTGTCTACCATTTCGGAGTACCGCGCGAATCATTTCGGATAATGGGTCCGCATTCAGAAGCACAAAAATCAACAATTTTGTCAGAAGACATGGAATCGATTGGCGATACTCAACAATCTACTACCCAAGAGCAAACGGCTTGGTCGAGGATTTTAATAAAACTCTCGTTCAAATTTTAAAGAAAACTTTGGACGACAATAAGAGAAATCGGCACGAGAAGTTGTTAGAAGCCTTATGGGCCTACAGGACAACTTTCAGGACTCCTACTCAGTCTACGCCTTACGCTTTAGTGTATGGGTCCGAGGCAGTGTTACCATTGGAAGTCCAGCTTCCATCACTCAGAATCGTAGTTGCAAACAAGATTACTATAGAAGAAAATGTCAGATTACGACTGAAAGAACTGGAAAGCTTGGAAGGGAAAAGACTTGCAGCGCAGCAAAAATTTGGAACCGTACCAAGCTAAGATGATCCGAGCCCATGTTAAACCGGGTCCGCCCAAGAACTTTCAAAGTTGGTGACTTAGTTCTTGTCCTCAAGAGACCTATTCTTGCACACCGCAATATAGGAGGTAAATTTGAACCGACTTGGGAAGGGCCGTTTGTGGTCGAGACAGTCTACTCAGGAGGCTCCTACCAACTTGTGAATTGCCAAGGAGAACGAGAAGTGTTTCCAATCAACGGACGATATTTGAAGAAGTATTATGCAACCTGATGTTTCGAAGGAATGAATTCTCATCCCTAGAAACACGGGTGAAGCAACCACTTATGACTGGGTCCGAACCCAAAAACATAAAAATGGATGACAAAAAAAAGGCATTAACAAAAAAATTGTGTGCTAAAAATAAAATATGTGAAATCATAATAATAAACTTTTAACCCTTCCTTTCATATAAAATCTTGTTCCTGATCTTTCCTCATCTTTTCCTACTATCCTTAAAAGTAAAATAAGTGAATAAGAATCTTCAATGATAAATATTTTCTTAATGTTCTTGTTCTTAGTACAGCCCCTGATCCTTTCCTTGTCTTCTTCACAGGGAAATGTCGAACGGGCGGTTGGTCCTAAACTTTAGAAATGGTGTGAGTCTCACACTCGATAAAAAGAGGGTGAAGGATGGAGAAATGATAGAAATTGATTCTGACTTCACACCAGCCAGCCTACAGTACGAAGAAAATGATTGGGTCCCAGTTGACGGAGAAGAGCTTCACGACCAGACAAGTGATGAAGATTGGTGGCCCAAGCCACCAATCCAACAACAAAAGAGAAAGACAAACATCTAGGAAAGCAAGAAAATCAAGTCGATAGTTACCATCAGTAGGGCGGTGCTCGTCAACGCCACGCCCGTAGAAATTCAAGGGGTAAGGAGAGCCACTCTCACTGCTACCCAGAGAAGGAATAAGAATCACCGTATCCGCAAGATGTTGACTAAACTAGCAGTAGATCAACATGAAGAGACAGCCGCTTTTTCCGGCACACACATTTCAAAGATACTGGTTCATTAGAAACCAGAAAGAAGAAAGTCAACGCCAATAAAATCAGAACAAATCGAAGAAGTGCCAAGAAGAACAGAAATAGAGCCAGTGCCTCGACGCTAGACAGAGAGACCAGATCTGAAGAACCTTGTTGCGGAAGCAACCCTGGAGGATATCCCGACAGAGACAACCCCCGAGGAGCCAAGGTATGTAGGAGAACGTGACGGGATTGTGTCATACATCCCGCAGTACGTTACTAGGCCTCGTCACTTGCAGATCATCCCAGAATATGAATTAGAAAGAATGCAAAATGTTGAGGAGAAGACTTTTGAATACTTCGAAAGGATTAAAGTCAAGAGAATCAACATTTTGGAAGGCCTCGAGTTACACACAGATGTATTCTCGCAGTACGAGCGAGCAGCATATTGTGGACTGCATATTAGAGCTTCAGAAGATGGGTCGAGCAGGCCGTCTGAGGGAAAAGACTTATTCAGAACCCCGAAGATGGATGCCAGGGAAAGGAAGAGTCGCAATACAATGCGGATGTTGCTATAACTTTGCAGAGGACAGAAAAGGAAATCCACCAGGGATACTCCATCACAGTGAGGTGGATCCAATACTAAGGATAATTAAAAGAATGGTGAAAAGAATGATAACGTGGAGGATACTGCCAGCAGACTGCATACCCAACAGTTGCATCATCAACATTTACCAGAAAGGTGACTGCATACCTCCAAACATAGACCACCACGACTTTGTCAGACCTTTCTGCACAGTTTCGTTCGTCAACCAATGCAATATCATGTTCGGATCTGACCTCCGGATAGCAGGCCCGGGTAAGTTTCGAGGGCCAGTGGAGATACCACTTCCGGTAGGTTCCGTCATGATATTAAAAGGAAATGGAGCAGACATCGCAAAACATTGTATACCGGGAGTGCCAGTGGAGCGGATCTCCGTTACTTTTAGAAGGATGGACGACGTAAAGTGCGCCTTGCCACTTCCAACCGGATCCGGAATGGAGAGTCTCGGCCTCTACGAGTCGTAAGTTACATGGGAAATAGCACACCTCCAATGCACATCCATGCGACATTCCTGCCAAGTGTGGCTTAGAAGGTGATATTATCACCCATGTTTCTTACTATTCAGACATGGATTTTTGATAGACACTTTTGAATGGATCAGCAAGAAGTTTATACAGTCCGTTTTGGAGTTACATGGATTGTATGAGACATTAAATTTCTGAGAAAAATGTCCTCATGACTAGATCAAGTTGTATGATGTACTTTCAACAAGTTGGAATGAAAACGACTACGTCATATTTTGCCTTCACCTTTTTTTGTGCAAATTGACTGGGAAACACCATTAGAGTTAAATGAACTTTGAACGAAGAACGTAAGAGAAAAGAAAATAAATGAGAACTTTTCCTAAAAATCTAAATAGTAAAATGAACTTCAAATTCACATGAACACTAAATGAACTACAAAAATAAAATCAGATCGCTAAAGGACAAATGAAATGAACCTAAAGCTCAAATTGAATTCCAGTCTAAATCCATCTTTTCAAACCCTCCAATTCTTCTTCAAATCAAAATCTACTTCAAACCTCCTTTGAAGCCCTCTCTCGGGAAGACTTCAGAACCACGAAAAATTTTCGATTTGGTTCTGATGGCATAGATTCATACCCTTCACCAAATAATCAAACTTTGATTGATTCTCGTGGGATGTGGAACACTTTCACATCTCATTTCAATCTCCCGCTAAATCCAAATCTCCATAGTACATTTCAATTCAAAATTTTCGAGACTGGTACTACATTCCAGTTCTCATTTCGAGATCGAAACTTACATTTCGATTCTCATCTGAATTAATACCTACATTTCAATTCAAAATTTCCGAGACTGGTACTACATTCCTGTTCTCATTTTAAGAACGATACCTACATTTCGATTCTCATCTGAATTGATACCTACATTTCAATTCAAAGTTTTTGAGACTGGTACTACATTCTAGTTCTCATTTCGAGATCGATACCTACATTTCGATTCTCATTTGAATTGATACCTACATTTCAATTCAAAATTTCCGAGACTGGTACTACATTCCAGTTCTCATTTCGAGATCGATACCTACATTTCGATTCTCATGTGAATTCATACCTACATTTTAATTCAAAATTTCTGAGACTGGTACTACATTCCAGTTCTCATTTCGAGATCGATACATACATTTCGATTCTCATCTGAATTGATACCTACATTTCAATTCAAAATTTCCAAGACTGGTACTACATTCCAGTTCTCATTTCGAGATCGATACCTACATTTCGATTCTCATCTGAATTGATACCTACATTTCAATTCAAAATTTCTGAGACTGGTACTACATTCCAGTTCTCATTTCGAGATCGATACCTACATTTCGATTCTCATCTGAATTGATACCTACATTTCAATTCAAAATTTCCGAGACTGGTACCTACATTCCAGTTCACATTTCGAGATCGATACCTACATTTCGATTCTCATCTGAATTGATACCTACATTTCAATTCAAAATTTCCGAGACTGGTACCTACATTCCAGTTCGCAATTTGAGATCGATACCTACATTCCAATTCTCATCTGGATTCATACATACATTTCAATTCAAAATTTCTGAGACTGGTACCAACATTCCAGTTCTCTTTCAAGATCGGTACCTAAATTCTGATTCTCATCCTTTTCAATCGACACTTAAACTCGGATGCTTACTCCGAGGCTGCTACCTAAAATCCAGTTTTCTTCGCAATCCCGAGGTTGAAACTCAGGTTTTAATTCTCATTTCAAATTCAAATTTCCTCAAACTGATTTTAAATCAAACTTCAATCGAAATTGGAACTCCAAATCAAAAATCTAAACTCACACATCAAAACTTGAACATAAAATGAAACTAAATCTAAATCGAAGTTCTCCAAATCTTGTGATTTGGAATTCACCTCCTTTTCCTTTCCCCAACGAGAGTTCAAGAACCTCCATTTTTGGAAACATACTTGATACTCCCCAACGGAAACCTCTCTACTCTATCCTAAGTTTGTCACTTGGACATCTGTGTTGGTTTTGTTGATCTCTTCGGTCAATGCCAATACGTGCGCTGTGCTTGGTTAGCACACCACACCTATTGGGGGTCCATTTGTTGACCTCATTTTTGATGAGGTCTTCCCTTTTCTCTTTAGTGCTTAGGATCTAGCCACAGGCTTTTCCTTTGACTATCTTAGAGGACTAGAATTGGGACCCATCCTTTAGAAATTCAAGCCACTTCTTAACTCCCTACAAACCCTATATGCTTGATTGTAAACCCCAAGTCACTACCCCCGAGTCACTCGGAGGGTTGAGATCAAATATGGAGGTTTAAAGGATGAGTTCCCTATAGGACTCTTTGGCCTTAGGATTACCTCCGGTGGCCTCAGTGCGGTGAGGGCCGACTTACACATACACTACACTCTCACACACACATTCCAAATCCTAAAACCCACACTCTCACCCAACTTGACCTCTTGACTCATGTGAGTAATTCATATGGATGGTCCTTAACCCCTAAGCCCTTGGCTAAGAGGGTTAGGAACAACATGTTGAATGCCTCAAATGAGTTTTTTCGTGGCTCATGTGGACTTAATATGGCTTCATGGCTCAACCAGAATGATTCCATTTCACTCACACTTGGTCAATCTCCATTTTGCCAAAATTTCAATTTTTGACCCCCGGGACCCCGAACCCGCCTAACCTACTAAAAGCCCTTGAAAATACCTAAATTCTTCAAAATTTCCAAATCACCCAAAATTTCCTAAAATTAATCTCAAAAATTTCCCCCACTACTCAAATTGATCATCTCCAACCAAATATACCAAAAATTCCAAAAATACCCCCAATACCCTCCAAATTACCAAAATGCCCCTCTTGAACCAAAAATCCAAAAATTTAGAAAATTCCCAGAAAATTCCAAAAAATCTCAAATATTCCCAATTGCACTTTGTTCAACTACACCATGGGCCAATTTTGTCAATTTACCCCACTTTTGTCAAAACCCCCAATTTAACCCATTTTAACCCAAATGAACCCAATGTCAAACCAAATCACCCCAATTGACCCCAATTTTGGTCCAATTCAATTCTAAACTTCCATTCAATAGCCCCAATATCAATCTAGACCAAATCCAAGTCCAATTTGATTGACATTTGAATCGAATTTCATTTTTAAGCTTAAGGCCCAATTTTGGCCCATGACCCAAACTTAGCCCAAACAAACCCAATTCAACTCCAATTAACCCCAAACCTTTTCTAAAATTTCCCTAACATCCCCACAAACAAAACACTAACATAATTTGCCCAAAATTTGGACCCAAACCCTACTCAAATTCAACCCAAACACAAAATCCCTTAAATGGGCCTACACCCAAACCTAACCCAAATAGGCCCAAATCCCAAAATCAAAACCCAACCAAAGTTAAAACCTCTTTGAAACACTCCCACAAACATTTCTTAATGTTAATTTTACATCAATTTCAACATTAGCCCAACCTTAGCCCATGTTAGTCCATTTTGACCTATTTTGACCCTATCACTAAAGAGACTCAATTTAGACCCAATTCAATTCCAAACCACCTCAAGTTTGATCCAAATCACTCACGACACATCCTTAAACTAAACCCAACATAAATTTGGCATGGCCCTTTACAAAATGTTCATCTAAAAGCCCACTTCCAAAAGACATTCAAAAGCCCATTCCTAACCAAACTCAAAAGCCCAAGCCCATCCTAAAGCCCACATTACAATCTCATCTCATCCTCACTTAATTAAAATCATTCCTAAGTCCTAAATCAGCAATCAAACCTTTCTAAACAAAGCCATATGACAAACCATCCAAATTTTACACCAAAATACCAAAATTCCTTAAACCCATTTCCATGAAACCAAGCCAACTTTTCCCAATCCATATAAGAGCCATTAAGCCATCCTTAAGCCCCATGTGAAGCCATGAGGGGTTTGACATGTGACCAAGCTATTAATAGCAAAAGGAGGGCCCCCTTTCCTAATCCTTCATTAAGCCTTTCTAGCCATATCTATGTCACACACTAAACCATGTTTTGCCACCTAATCCTTGATGGAGACTCCAACACACATGGGAGGTTGACCCAACTGATTGCCTCAGCCCAAAATCAGGTTATGGGAGAGTGAACCCAATCCATTTGGATGAGTTGACCAAACCAAGCCTAAAATGGCCTTATCCCCATACCACTTAGAGCCAACTCCTTTACACATGTCTAAAGCCATTTCACTTCACCAAACCCCAGCCCTAACTTCCCTGGTCAAGATGGTGACCCATGCCTGGTCGGCCAGCCACTACAACCGCCAGAAAACACCATGGCCGAGACCTTGAAAGGTGCCAAACATTGAAATTCCATCTTGTTGAGCTGCCCCATGTCCAATGGCTGTCATGGCTGTTCTTCCCTTGATCTAAGCAGCTGATCCAAGCCTTCAACCCTCCCCGGGAAGCCCTCACGGCCAATTTCTATTTAAACACCACCTCCTCTCAGCCAAGTAAGGTGCTGAAACAAACCATACAGAAACTCTGCCAAAATCATTCCAGACTCTCGTCCACGCCTGGAGAACTTGATCCCCACAGAAATCCCCCTGTCATTTCCTCTCTGTGAGCTCAATTTCAGAGTTGAAATTTAAGACCAAAACCAGGACACTTCACCACAGTGAGTCAATCCTCAAATTGATTGACTCTACACCTTCACCAGACCAAGAGGAGAAGTTCCCCAGCAAAAGCCCCCTCACAAGGCCAGCCATTGCTTCCAGCCTCCAAGCTTTGCGATCGGCTGTGGTCACTTTTGTACCTAGGCAATTCACCAGACTAAGAGACTTCATCTGGAACTTGCTTGGACCCAATCGAAAGTGACACAACTCTCAGATCGAAGCTTCACTTGTCTAAGCAAAGGTATGAGCTCTCTCTTCCTCCCGAGCTTCTGGAGATTCTCCATTTGATATGAATCGATTTCAATACATGTTTACCGTATGGATGTGTTCGTCTCTTCAAGATGAATCCATAGAGCATAAGAACATAAAAATTCATTGAGAACTCAGGGAGATATTAGGGCTAGAAGGTGGATGGTCACGGGTGCACACCAGTCGTAGACGATGACTGGGAGCCGTTGGATCGCGCGTGTATCGAGCAAACAGCTCAGATGGCATCAGACCAGGAGACGGTACGTGAATTGCGGGCCCCGTGACAGCTGACTCAGATGGCAGCGCCGAATGAGAGCGCGCCGCGTGGGCTTTCGGAGCTGCTGAGGATTACGTGGCGCCGCGTGGATAAGTAGAAAACTAGGGATTTTTCTTATTTATTAAATACCCACAACTTCAAAAATGCATAACTTTGTGTAGAAAAATCCTAAAAATAAAATAAAAATACACTCTTGCTCAGTGAACAAAGGAGAATAATGTGGAAAAAAAATCAAGTAATTTAATTGAAGATTTTTTTTAATGATTTATTTACTCTCTGTAATGTTTTAATCCTCCATTTACATAGGCAATTCACCAT
This sequence comes from Papilionanthe hookeriana x Papilionanthe teres, assembly GCA_022702705.1. Taxonomy (NCBI): domain Eukaryota; kingdom Viridiplantae; phylum Streptophyta; class Magnoliopsida; order Asparagales; family Orchidaceae; genus Papilionanthe; species Papilionanthe hookeriana x Papilionanthe teres. The sequence continues at coordinate 140,411,677 of CM040421.1, read as the reverse complement.
GGCATGAGACCATAGGACTTTTGAAGCCTCTGAACTTGGGAACATTCCTTGAATTTTCTAAGGTTAGAGGTCATCCTTATGAGAAGTTATTGATTTTTCAATTGCATGTTACTGTTTTGAGTATTTTAATTCCAATAATTAGCATGTTGATAAATAAATTCTAGGAAAATTTGGTGATGTTTCTTATGACCAGAGGATACCTAGGAAAAATAGGTTTTGAGTTAATTCACTTGGAACAACCCTAATTGGCCTAAATACCCAAAATTGAACTTTAATTAATTAGGGTTAACCACACATTAAATTGACTTGAAAACAATTCTTCACTGATCTTTAGGATCAGAGGAACATCACATAAAAATTTGAAGTCAATTGGATTTGATTAGCCTCACCAAATGGGTTGATTAAGCCTCTTAAGCAAAATGGATAAAATTAAATTTTAAAAATTCATAACTCACAAAATACTTTTCAAAAATTCACAAAAATGGTTTTGGAGCTTCTCTAATATCAGAGGAACTTTGGAAAATTAAAATTGTAATTTTCTAAAAAAATTGATTTTTATCAATATTTTAATATTTTTAATAATTAAAAAATAATAAAAATCATAAAAATATTAAAAATCACCAAAATGTCACATTTTAAAAACTAATCACTTAGGAACAAACCAAATATTTTTTTTATGTCTCTAGGATAAGATATTGAATTTTAAAAGCCTAAAACAATTTTTTGAATTAAAAAAATGATTTTCTTTAATATTTCCACTAAAATAATTCTAATAAATGAAAGAAAAATCATAAAATTATAAAATTTATTTCACTGAACTCCTTGAGGTCAGAGAGATTTAAGAAAATTATAAAATCCATTTTTTAGCTTTAATTTTATTTTATAATTAATTAATACTCTAAAACTCAAAATAATTATAATAAATAAAATATAACTCAAAAAATCACCAAACTTTGTCCAAGTGGTCTTCTTGTCATTAGGAACATCCCATAATTTTCTTAAGGACAAAATGTTTTCCTTGTTCATGTTGTTGAATTTTCTTTGAAAACTTTTATTTTCTACGAAAAATAATTATATAAATAAATTAAATTCAGAAAAATCACATTTTCCCCTCTAATGTCTTAATTGAAATGTGAGTGAGGTTACATATAAATTTCAAGTTCATTTGAGCTTAATTTAGTGAGTTATAGAATTATTAAGCTTGAAGGGCAAAATGGTAATTAAAAATTTCAACCCTTAATTAAAATTTTAGGATTAATCAAAAAGGGAGGGTAAAATATTTGATTTTAAACTGATTTTGGATGATTAAAACTTAAATGATTGAGGGTAGAAACCTACTAACGATTTCAAATATATTTAAAATAAAACTTTAATTAATTAATTAATTGAAATTTTGGAAGAATAATTGAAATTGGAATTATTAAAGTAGGGATATTATTAAGAGGATATTTATTCTTTAATTTAAAAAATCCCTAAATAAATCACTTCAATAATACTTAATTCTTAATTAAAAAATTAAAATAATAATCAAAATTAGAATTAAACTAAAATTAAATTAAATTAAATTAAAATTAAATTAAAATTAAAATTTAAATAAAATAAAATAAAATTTGGGGAACACCAAATGAGGATCCAAATTTACACCTTGCTAGGTTTTTAGAACTTTGTGCTACCTTTAAATATAACAATGTTTCGATGATCGTTGTTAGACTTAGACTCTTTTCTTTCACTTTAAGAGATAAAAAAAAGATGTGGCTGAACTCATTAGCAACAGGTTCTATTAAAACATGGGCTGAAATGGCACAAAAGTTCCTTGCTAAATATTTTCCTCCTTCTAAAACTGCTAAATTAAGAAATGATATTACTTTGTTTAGTCAATTTGACGGGGAGAAAATTTATGAAACTTGGGAAAGATTTAAAGAACTATTAAGAAAGTGTCCTCATCATGCTTTACCTGATTGGTTAATTATTCAAACATTTTATAACGGACTTATTGGATCACTGAAATCAATTATTGATGTTTCTATTAGAGGTTCTTTAATGGCTAAATTATTTGAAGAAGCTTATACTTTAATTGAAGAAATGGCAAACAAGAATTTTCAATGGCCTTCTGAAAGGGTTAATCCTAAAAGAATGGCAAGTATTCATGATAACAAAGCCTTTTCTATCTTAGCTTCACAAGTGGTTGCAATATCTAAGAAATTAGATAATTTTCCTATCAATGTTTCCCATAACAACTCTGCTAATATTGAAGATTCTCAAACTATTGAAACTTTACAAGCTATTGCTAGTAAAAATAACCCTTATTCAAATTATTATAATCCTGGATGGAAAAATCACCCTAATTTTAACTGGAATAATTCACAACAACAATGGGGTAATAATCAATCTCATCCAACTAGAAATTGAAAAAATCAAGTAAACTCAAACTATAAACCTCCTGGATTTAATAATCAACAGAAAAAGTTATCTATAGAAGAATTAATTTTACAAATGAGTAATCAATTGCAAAATCAAAACACCGCTATTCGTAATATTGAGAATCAAATGGGACAAATCGCTAACTTAATTAATTACAGACCTCCAGGAACACTTCCTAGTAATGTTGAAATTAACCCAAAAGAAACTGGAAAAGAACATGAACATGCTAAAGCTGTATAACTAAAAAGTGGAAAGGAATTAAAAGAAAGAATTCAGGATGAAATTGAAAATGAGATTGAGGTTGAAGAGATTGAAAAACCTAAAGAAACTCCTTCTCCTAGTAGAGATCAGATCGTTATTCCTATTAATGTGGAAGTTGAAAAACCACCACCACCTTTTCCTCAAAGACTAAAACGACGAAGCTTAATCAACAATTTTCTAAGTTCTTTGAAATTTTTAAGAAACTTACCATTAACATACCTTTTGCTGAAGCTTTGGAATAGATGCCAACTTATGCAAAATTTATGAAGGATATTTTAAGTATGAAATGAAAATTTGAAGCTTTTGAAACTATTGCATTAAGTGAAGAATGTAGTGCAATAATTCAAAAGAAATTACCTCAGAAACTTAAAGATCCTGGAAGTTTCACTATACCTTGTCTATTGGAGAAAAATTTGTGGAAAAGCATTATGTGATTTAGGAGCAAGTACTAATCTCGTGCCATTTTCTATTTTTCGAAGGTTGAATTTAGGAGAGATTTCTCCCACTGACTCGTATCCCTTCAAATAGTTGATAGATCTATCACTTACCCTAGCGGAGTTATAGAGGATCTTGTTAAAGTGGATAATTTAATTTTCCCTGTGGATTTTATTGTACTTGATATGGAAGAAGATAAAGAAATACCTATTATTTTAGGGAGACCTTTTCTAGCTACTGGACGGGCTATGATTGATGTGCAAAAAAGAGAATTAACTATGAGAGTTAATGATCAAGAGATTAAATTCAATGTCCTTAAATCAATGAAGTACCATGACAAAGAAAAATGCTATCGAATGGATATTATTGATTATATAATTGAAAAACACTATCAAGAAAAATGTAAAGTCATTTCTGAAGAAAAAATTTAATTATTAACTGACGAAAATGAAGAACTAAAAGAAGAAGAATTATCTAAAGAAACTCATTATATTAAAGATAACTGAGAAATTTTGGACATAACTCAAAATGATATACTTTTACCCTTGATTAAAAAAGCCCTGAACTGGAATTAAAAATGTTACCTGCACATTTAAAGTATGCTTTTCTTGGAAATTCATTAACTTTACCAGTTATTATTTCTTCTAAACTAAGCTTAGATTAAGAAGAAAAATTAATAGGAGTGTTAAAGAATTATAAGAAAGCTTTTGGTTGGACTATTGCTGATATAAGAGGAATAAGCCCTTCCATCTATATGCATAGGATTTTAATGGAAGAAGATTTTAAACCTACTATTGAACCTCAAAGAAGATTAAATCCTATCATGAAAGAGGTTGTTAAAAAATAAATTTTAAAATGGTTAGATGCTGGAATTATTTATCCTATTTTGGATAGTCGATAGGTGAGTCCTATTCATTGTGTTCGAAGAAAGGAGGAGTAATTGTCATTGTCAATGATAAAAATGAACTAATTCCTACATGACAAGTTACTAGATGATGAATTTGCATTGATTATCGAAAATTAAATAACGCCACTAGAAAGGATCATTTTTCGTAAACTTTTTTGGATCAAATGCTTGATGAATTAGTTGGACACTCATATTTCTTTTTCTGGATGGATATTCTGGTTATCATCAATTACCTGTCACTCCTGAGGACCAAGAGAGAACAACATTTACAAGTCCTTATGGAACATTTGCGTTTAGAAGAATGCCTTTCGGTTTATGTAATGCACCTGTAACTTTTGAAAGATGTATGATGTCAATATTTTGTGATTTGATTGACAAAGGAATTGAAATATTTATGGACGATTTTTTAGTTTTTGGAACTTCTTTTGAATCTTGTTTGGAAAATATTTCCAAAGTTCTGAAAAGATGTAAAGAAACAAACTTTGTTCTTAACTGAGAAAAATGTCAATTTATGGTCACAGAAGGCATTGTACTTTGTCACAAAATTTCACAAGAAGGGATGGAAGTTGATCAAGCAAAAGTGTAAATTATTCGTTGAGCTGCAACCACCTACTATCATTATCGATGTGAGAAGTTTTACGGGACATGCTGGATTTTATAGAAGATATATAAAGGATTTTTCTAAAATTGCTAAACCTCTTTGTCAATTATCGGAAAAAGAAGCTAAATTTGAATTTAATGAAGGCTGTGTTAATGCTTTTAATATTTTAAAAGAAAAATTAATAACTGCACCTATTATTATTGCACCTAATTGGAATATGCCTTTTGAATTAATGTGCGATGCAAGTGATTTTGCAATTGGAGCTGTATTGGGACAAAAATATGAGAAAATTTTCAAAGTTATATATTATGCTAGTAAAACTCTTATTGAAACTCAAAGAAATTACACTACTACTGAGAAAGAGCTTTTAGCTATAGTCTATGCCTTTGATAAATTTAGACCTTATCTTCTTGGTACCAAATGCATAGTTCATACTGATCATTCCGCTATTAAATATTTAATGTTAAAAAAGGATGCTAAACCTAGACTGATAAGATGGGTTTTACTTCTACAAGAATTTGATTTTCAAATAGTGGATAGAAAAGGAACTGATAACCAAATTGCTGATCATTTATCTAGGCTTAAGAATGATATTATTATTGAAGAAAATATAAATGAGAAATTTCCTGATGAACAGTTATATGTTATTCAATGATGCCAAACACCTTGGTATGTGGATATAGTTAACTATTTAGTTAGCAATATTCTACCTTACGAATTGAATAGCAAATATATTAAGAAATTTAAAAATGATGATAAATCTTATTTTTGGGAAGATCCTCATTTATTTAAATTGGGAAGAGATTCTACCTTTTGAAGAAACTTTTGCTATTATTCAAAAATGTCATGATTCCGAATTTGGAGGACACTTTGGAGTAGATAAAACTATATTTAAAATTTTAAATTCAGGATTTTATTGGCCTACGTTGTTCAAAGAATTGAGACAATATGTGAAAAAATGTGATCAATGTCAAAGGATGGGAAATATATCTAGGAAAGATGAAATGCCTTTAAACTATATATTGGAAGTTAAAATTTTTGATATATGGGGTTTAGACTTTATGGGACCATTGTACCATCATACGGAAAGATTTATTTTTTATTAGCGATTGATTATGTTTCAAAGTGGATTGAAGCTTGTAGCTTTACCTAACTATGATTCCAAAAGTGTTTCAAAATTTTTAAAGAACATGATTTTTTCAAGATTTGGAATGCGTAAGGTAATTATCACGGATGGTGGAAGTCATTTCGAAATATAAGAATTCAATCATTACTGGAAAATTTTGGAAACAAACATAGAATTGCAACTCGCTTATCATTCACAAACAAGTGGAATGACTGAAATATCAAACTGAGAAATTAAAAGAATTTTAGAGAAAACTGTTAATCCTAAAAGAATGATTGGGTTGATAGACTTGATTCTGCATTATGTGCTTATAGAACAGCTTATAAGACACCAATCAGAATGTCACCTTACATGTTAGTTTATGGTAAACATTGTCACATACCTGTTGAACTTGAACATAAAGCTTATTGGGCGATAAAGGAGTTTAATTTTGATTTGAATACTGTAGGAGAAAAATGATTATTACAATTAAATGAGATGGATGAAATAAGAAATGAGTCATATGAAAATGCAAAGATTTATAAAGAGAAAATGAAGATATTACATGATAAAAAGATTTCAGGAAAAATATTCGAGCCTGGACAAGAAGTATTATTATTTAATACTCGTTAAAGACTTTTTCCTGGAAAATTAAGATCTAAATTGATGGGACCATATATAATTGAGAAAGTATACCATTATGGAGATGTGAATATTAAAGAACCCAAAACGGGAAAAATATTTAAAGTTGATGGATTAAGACTGAAGCCTTATTTGGGAGACATAAAAATGATTTATAAAGAGGCTTACGAGTTGAGTCTACACGATTAAAGACTTAATCGAGGTCGGTGCGACGACTTTAAACCAAGCGCTTTGTGGGAGGCAACCCATAGTTATTTTTTGTGTGTTTTTACATTTTTAATGTGAGGTTATGCCTCGGTCTTGACTAAATTTTATATAACTTTAGAAAATTGGATGCTAACAAGTCTTTATTGACTTAAGCTAAAGATTATCTCGAAGTATATAAAGTTTGGACTTTAGATCACTCCATTTTGTATGTGAGTAAAAAGGAGATCAATTTAACCTTCATTATGATTGTTTATAATTTGAGTTAATTTTAATTACTAAGTTTATATTTATCTTACCATTCTAATTTATCTATTTTTGAGATTAAAACTTTGAAATTTGACGTTAGGCGAAACAGAGACGAACATGGTTCCGGCGCCTAGGCGCCAAAATCTGGCGCCTAAGCGCCAGAGTAGACTTTGTATCGATGGGTCCGGAGCATTGGCGCCAGTTTTGGCGCCTAAGCGCCACAGTTACTGGGTCGTGTAAAAACTAAAATTTTCAGTTTTCACACGATTTTCTCCTATAAACTACCCCATCTTCGTTCTCAATCCCTAAGCAACCATAGATACGACCTTTACACTTCATTCTTGAGGAGATAAGAGAAAATTTTGAAGAAATGGTGAGAAGAAATCTTGGAGAAGAGGCTAGAGACAAGTGTTCTAGGGATCCTCAACTTTTCTTCAATGGTTTTATTGCTGTTAGTTTGGAGAAGTTTTCGAGTCGCCTAGATAAGTTTGAAGCAGAATTCAAAAATATTGGAGATTGCCTCCATGAGATGTATCATCAAATCCGAGCATGCGGAATGGCGGTAAAGCTTCAATTCGATCATCTAGCGGCCTATCAAGATGCTCAAGTGGAGATGTATGCGAAGAACAAATGGATCGACGAGAAAATGGCTGCCGATTTTCCAAGTGAGTTAGTGTTCTTCCCAAGTAAGTAGAGTAATCTTCATTGCGACGAGAGTGGAAATTTCAAATTTGAAGATTAGATAGTAAATGTGGTTAGATCAAGACTTTATCTAGTGTGTCGTTGCATCGATTCGGTAAATCGAATGTTGTTTGTATGTTTGTTTTATTCATCAATGTGTGTTGTATTTGCTTTGAAATTGTGTTGTCTAATTGTTTGTTAAGACTTGAATCTTATTATTATACTTATATATAATTCATTGAGGCCGAAATTGAAGATTATGAAATGGAGTTAGAAGAGTTTGACTTAAACTAGTGTTGGATTGGTGGATGTAATTTATAATTTTTCAAAATTTTTGGAAAATATTTTGGAAGTTGGAAACTTAACCAATACTCTTATATGAGTAATTGAAAGTTGAAGTTGTGAGTTTTGGTGGAAAATTAAATATTTAAAACGATTTTTGTGAAAGGCGAGTCCGGTGCCTATGAGCCGGAGGTCGGCACCTAAGCACCGATTCGGCTCGCTAATCAAAAATCAGGATTTAAACCCTCATTAGCCATTGCCAAAGCCTAAGCTTCATCCCCTTCTTCTTTTTCACAAAAACCTACTCCCTAAATCCATCTAGTGGCCAAATCTTCATGTTTTTGAGCCGAAATCACTCGATTTCTTCATCCCGAGGTCGAATCTACCTTCTAATCCATTTAATTTTGATTTCTACCATGGATTTTCCTATTTTTGCTAAAAACTCAAATTTTGGAGAAAAATTTTGATTTTTAGTAATTTTCCATGGATTTTTAAACTCATTTTAAGTTTCTCGAAGCTTAAAAAAGTTTAGTTTAGTTGATTCCATACTTTATTTGTATTTTCTTTCACGTTTAGATGGCACCTAAATCTAAGCGCGGAAAAAAATGAGAAAATTTCGATCGCAGCAATTTCGCTACTGCGGCAGCGCACTTTCGTTACCACGAATTTGCGACATCGAGTAAATTTATCTTAGAGCGTAGTTTTTACAATCCTGGAGAGATGATCGAGAACACGATCGTTGCACACAACTGGCAGCGATTCTGTTATTTCATTGTCATTGCTGTTATTCCTGTTGTACGAGAATTTTACACCAACTTTATGGATGCTAAAGACTATGAAGTCTTCGTTAGAGGTGTCGGAGTGGGATTCACTCCAGAGCGGATCAACATTTTCTACGGCCTACTACCTACTGTCGAGTGCTACTATTCTGGTCTATCTCCATCTAAAGGAGATCTGGAGATGATCATTGCATATCGGACTGACGACACTAGAGCTTGAAAGATCCAGAACAACAAACGAGTAAACTTTAAATCTTCTAAGCTCAATGGTATTTTAAAGGCCTGGCACTATTTTATTTCTGCTAGACTACTTCCTTCCAACCACCTGAGTGAAGTTACCAGAGATAGAACTATCTTGAACTACTGCATTCAGGAAAGGATGTCGATTGATGTTGGCAGCATTATCTATGATTATGTAGAATCAACTGTACGATCCAGCACTTCTGTGGGATTAGGATTCCCATCTTTGATATATTCTTTATGCGTGAGTGATGGAGTTATTGTTGATATTTCTGAGAAGAATCTGAAGACTTCAAAGCCTATTGGGCAGGAGAGTGTTAGTATTTATGATCGTCTTCGCGGGAAGAGATCTACTGCTCCTTCTACTTCTGTACCTACTCTAGGTAGTGCTTCTACTTCTAGACCTTCTACTTCTGCTACACCACCACCTAGTTTTTGGGAGACTATGGATGAGAGGCATTCAGAGCAGCAGAATGTGTTACATTTAGCTCATTGTCGCATAGATACGATCGATGCGAATTTTGATCATCTTGCTGATTTTACCCATAGGAAGAGCAATTATGATGCTGATTATGATGAAGCTCTTGTTAGATTCCTGAAGGGAGAACAGTCTGTTCAGTTCCCTACTTGTCCTAGATTCACACCTTATTATCCAAAGAAGACTGAGGATTTTTCCTTTGGTGTCGATGATGATGATGATGAGGAGATTGCGAGTGATGATTAGATTGTCGAGATTAGGTTCTTATTTTATTTGTCTATGTGTTAGACTTAGTAGTATGATTGGTTTAAGTTTGTTTGATGTTGAGGAGAAGCTTGAGGAGATGCCTAATAAAAAATTGGCTTCACTTGAATTATCTTATAAGAAGAAAACTAATTACATATTTTACTTAATTTTTATGCATGCATCTTTATCAGAAAAGATCATCATGAAGATATTTTTCTTGTAAATAATTTATGTGATCTTAATACAATAAACTACAATTATTTTTGAAATGAATAAAAAAAATTTGAAGTCTTACGATTTGGTAGTTAAATATTCTTTAAATTCTTAAAATTAAACTTAGTGAAATTTGGTTAATGATTTACAAAAGCCTTTATAAAATAAAAAATTACAAGGAATCTTAAATATTTACATTTTATTCCAATTGTTATACATTTTATATAGTAAAAAGGATTACTTGAGGACAAGTAACATTTATGTTTGGGAGGATTTTGATCCATGAAAAAAATACCTATTTTTATGCCTTAATTTTTTAAAATTTTAAGGATATTATGCTTTAATAAAAGGTATTTTTTATATTTTTGGACGATGGTGATGTAAAAATGTTCAAAAAGAAAAAAAGATGGAAAAGGATGAAAAAGGAGAAAAAAGGAGCAAAAAGGAGCAAAAATGGAGCCAAAATGCAAAATTGCCAAAATAATGAATCCGGCGACTAGGCGCCAAAATCTGGCACCTAAGCGCCAGCTCGATACCAAAACAATTACAATTTTGTAACTACTTTGGGCAGTTATTTTGATGGTTAGAGCCGTTATTGGACCTTCTAGAAGATTGGCAGTTTTTCCTAGATTATAAGACATTGATACATTGTATCTAGACGCTTGGAAATAGTTTGGATCGCGAAGAGGTGCGATCCGAAGTGAAGAGGTGCTCAGGCGCCGATACGGTTCTAGAAGATTCATTGAACTTGGACACATTTTGAAGAGGTGCTTTAGGCAACCCTCGAAGCTTATAAATAGGAGGCCATTTCTACAGAAAAGAGCCCCCAATCAGAGAGATAATTTTAAATATAGGGCCACACTTTTAGTTTATTGTCCTTCATAAATTAGTGAGTTTATTTTATTTAGAGTTTGTATTGAGAGTTTGGAAGAGTTGTGCTTCTTGAAGTCTATTTCACTTTGGAGTCAGGAGGAATTAGAGGTTCAGTTGGAGAAACACTTGAGATAAGTATTTGTAATTTGATTCAAAGTTTTATTTATATGTTTTGTTATTTAAATTCAATGTGTTACGAGTAGTTACTTTACTTTCTCTTTTGATTATGAAAGGATAAATAGAATAAAATAAAATTCATTGGAGAATTAAAAACTAAATATGTTTAAGTATTGTGATGATATTAATATCAGATCTTAATTTACTATTTAAATTGGCCATTTAAGTTGTTAAAATCTATTGAAGAATTTTGAGACCTAGAAGGAGATAAATTCTTAAATAGTAGATATCACATGAATCCTTGTGTAGTCGAAGACCTTGTGCGGAGTTATTCAAGGTGAAGTGCAAATAAATAGGAAAATAATATTCAATAGGCATAGAATTAATAAGTTTTTAGAGTGACAGACTAAATTCTTTTAATTTGGTTTATAGAAAGGGAACGAGTCACTAGTAGGGCCGACTATAGCCACCCTTGGACATCTAGTAGTGTGAGCCTAGATTAACCCATTCTACTAACAATACATCCAGACCTGATCTATAGATTAGCCAATGTTCTTTATACTATCGAGCGAAGGTAAAGAAAAAGAATGCTTCTATTTGGCACAAAACTATAAATTTATATTCTCCACAAATATTACATTATCTAAAAAGTCTTGGATTAATTGGAAGGAAGAAAGTTGTTTGTTTATTATTATTTACATCACTCATTATTTTTGTATAGCTTTATTTACGCATTTAGTAAATTAAATATTAAATTTATAACTTTAAAAGAAATACATAAAAATAAAATTAAAATATTTAAAAATCTATAAACCTCCTCGTGGGATCGATATCTGGGGTCTTTATTTAAAGCTACTATATTACTTGAAACGATATGTATACTTGTGTAGTACCTCTAATATGTAAAATATTTTCCATAAAATTATATTTATATACACTAGCCTCTATTATTATTTCGGTCAAAGTATTGGCAATAACATATTTTTGGAAGCATAAATTACTGCATTATTTGCGGTCAGGTCATTATGCTAACCCTACAGTTGATGAATTTCATGGTAAATCTTGTTGTAGCTGCTAATGCATTTGAACTTAAACCTATTATTATCCAAATGCTATCTAATAATTAGTTTGGGGGAGCACAAACTAAAGATCCAAATTTGCTTCTTGTCAATTTTCTAGAATTGTGCGCTACATTTAAATATGATTGTATTATGGATGATGCTATAAGACATTGAGTTTTTTCCTTTGTCATTAAGGGATAAAGCTAAGATGTGGTTAAATTTCTTAGCACTTGGATCTATCAGAACTTGGGGTGACTTAGCATAAAAAATCTTTGCTAAATATTTTCCACCATCAAAGGCTGGTAAACTTAGAAATGACATTACATCTTTTTGCCGGTTGAAAGGAAATCTATTTATGAAGCATGTAAACATTTTAAAGATTTCCTAAGAAATTGTTCACATCATTCGATACCAGATTTGTTAATAATTAAAACTTTTTATAATGGAGCAGTTGGATCTCTTTATCTATTATTGATGATGTTGCTGGTGGTTCACTGATGTCTAAATAGTTTAATGATGCTTATGCTTTAATTGAAGAAATGACAACAAAAAATTTTCAATGGCTTTTTGAGAAGGAAAATCCTAAAAAGGTAGCCAGTATTCATGAATCTGATGCTTTTTCTATGCTATCAAATCAAGTTGCTTTGCAATTTTAAGGAAAACAGGACTAATTTTGAATGAATTTTTCTCAACCAATTCCAACAATCGAAGAAAAATCATTAGATAAAATGGTAGATTCTCAATCATCTTTAGAAACTTTGAATGCCAAAAACAAGTCTAATAACTCATATTCCAATTATTATAACCCATGTTAGAAGAACCATCCAAACTTTAACTAGAATACCAATAATCAGGGTGGTAGTACTCAACAATGGGGAAATAATCAAATAAACCTATTAGGGAATTGGAACAATTAAGGAAATAATAATTATAGACCTACTTATCCTCCAGGTTTTAATAGTGTTTAAAAATTTAAGGAGAAGAAGTTGTCTATAGAAGAAGTGTTGTTACAGATGGGAAATCAATTGCAAAGTCAAGGAGCTACAATTAGAAATATTGAGAATCAGTTGGGGGAGATTGCTAATTCATTAAGTAATAGATCTCAAGGAATGCTTCCAAGTAATATTGAGATAAATCTAAGAGATAAAAATAAAGAGAAAGTAAAAGCTATTCAATTAAGAAGTGGAAGAGATTTGGATGGTACAGTTCAAAAAGAGATTGAAGTGGAGAAAGAAGAGATTGAAGGACCAAAAAAGGATGCTCAGAAAGGTTTGGAAAGACCTATTTCTCCTACAAAAATTTATTTAGAAAAGCCACCACCACCATTTCCTTAGAGAATTCGACAAAAAAAGTTGGATAAGCAATTTTCAAAGTTCATGGAGATTTTTAAGAAGCTTATAATTAATGTTCTATTTCTTGAAGCCTTAGAATAAATGCCAAGTTATGTAAAGTTTATGATGGATATTCTAAACAGGAAATGGAAATTTGAAGATAATGAGCTTGTTGCACTTAGTGAAGAATGCAGAGCAATAATTCAAAAGAAGCTTCTTGAAATGGTTAAAGATCTTGATAGCTTCACAATTCCACGTGCAATCGGAGACAGAGTTTATGGAAAAACTTTATGTGATTTGGGTGCAAGCATTAACCTTATGTCATTATCTCTATTTAAAAGACTAGGATTATGAGAAATAACCCCTACAACTGTAACTCTGTAATTAGCAGATCATTCTATTACATATCCTAAAGGAGTTATAGAAGATGTGTTAGTAAAAGTGGATCAATTTTTCTTTTCTATTGATTTCAATGTGCTTGATATGGAGAAAGATAAAGAAATACCTATTATTTTGGAGAGACCTTTCCTAGCTATAGGAAGAGCAAAGATTGATGTGCAGAAAGGGGAATTAATTATGCGTGTGAATGATCAAACTATTACATTTAATATTTCAAAATCAATGAAATATCCTGCCGGAGGTAAATATGATGAATGTTTCAAGATGGATGATATAAAATATTTGAGTGAATGACATTTCAAAATAACAAATGAAGAAAAATCCGAAAGTGAACGAGTTAGAACACAAGTATGAAGAAGAAACACAATATTCTGATAATTTTATTGAGGAAGATTTAAATTATATTCAAGAAAGTTTTGAATTTTTGGACATGACAAAGAAAGAAGAATATTTTTGTCCTTTAATTGAAAAGCCTCCTGAACTTGAATTGAAGTTACTTCCTGAACATTTAAAATATGTATTTTTAGGTGATTCCTCAACTTTTCCTGTTATAATTTCCTCAAAGTTAACTATAGAAGAGGAAGAGAGTTTGCTTGAAATTCTAAAGAAATATAAGAAAGCCTTTGGATGGACTATAGTTGATATTAAAGGAATCAGTTCTTCAATTGTATGCACAGAATTCTTATGGAAGAAAACTGTAAACCTAGGGCTGATCCACAAAGGAGATTAAATCGTGTTATGAAGGAAGTTGTTAAGAAAGAAATTTTAAAGTTGTTGGATGATGGAATTATTTACCCTATTTCAGATAGTGCATGGGTTAGTCCTATTCACTGTATTCCTTAGAAAGGAGGAGTAACTATAACTTTTATTGAAAAGAATGAATTAATACCAACAAGACAAGTTACAGGATGGCGAATACACATTAATTATAGAAAATTAAAATTTTCCACTAAAAAAGATCATTTTCCTCTTACCTTTCTTGATCAAATGTTGGATAGACTAGCTGGGCATAATACTTTTGTTCTCTGGATGGATATACTGCTTATTAACAAATACAAATTGCTTCTGAGGATCAATAGAAAACAATGTTTATCAGTCCTTATGGTACATTTACTTTTGGAAGAATGCCCTTTGGTTTATGTAATGATCCTGCTACATTTCAAAGATGTATGATGGAAACTTTATGTGATATAATTGAAAAAGGAATTGAAGTGTTTATGGATGATTTTTAGTGTTTGGAATTTCATTTGAATCATGTTTAGAACATTTATCTAAAGTTCTTAAAAGCTTTGAAAAAACAAATTTAGTCCTTAATTGGGAAAAATGCCAGTTTATGGTAGCAGGAGGAATTGTTTTGGGACATCAAATTTCAGAAAAAGGTATGGAAGTAGACTCTGCTAAAATTCAAGTTATCACTAATTTACTTTGCTTAACAAATGTTAAGAGAAATTAAAAGTTTTTTGGGGCTTGTTGGATTCTACAAGAGATATATTAAAGATTTTTCAAAAATTGCTAAGTCTCTATGCCAATTATTGGAAAAGGAAATCATTTTAAATTTTAATGAAGACTACCTAAAAACTTTTGAGTTATTAAAAGAAAAATTAATCACTGCACCAGTTATTGTTTCACCAGATTGGGAAAAACCTTTTAAATTAATGTGTGATGCAAGTGATTATGCTATTGGAGCTGTTTCAGGATAGAAATATGATACAATTTTCAAAGTAATCTACTATGTTAGTAGAACTCTGAATGAAGCTCAAATCAATTATACCACAACTAAAAAAGATTTACTAGTTATAGTATATGCTTTTGATAAATTTAGATCATATTTGATTGGGACTAAATGTGTGGTGTATATTGACCATTCTGCTTTTAAGTATTTAATGAAAAAGAAGGATGCTAAAGCAAGACTGATAAGATGGATTCTTCTTTTATTAGAGTTTAACTTTGAAATAGTTGATAAGAAGGGTGTTGATAGTCAAATTGTTGATCATCTTTCTAGGCTTGATAATGAAAAATCTCTGTTTTCTGATGAAGAAACTAATGAAAATTTTCCTGATAAAAACTATTCACTATTAATGAGTTGCGAATTCAATGGTATGCAGGCATTGAACTTTAATGTTAGTGACATATTACCCTATGGATTGACATACCAAAAGAGGAAAGAAAAATTATCTGAAGCTAAGAAATCTCTTGATTCTAATTTTGGGGAACATTTTGGTGTTGATAAAACTACATATAAAATTCTACAATCTGGATTTTATTGGCATATAATTTTTAAGGATGTAAATGCTTATAATAAAAATTATGATCGATGTCAATGTGTAGACAATGTTTTTAGAAGGAATGAAATGCCCCTCAATTATATGTTGGAAGTTGAAATATTTGACGTTTGTGGATTAGATTTCATGGGACCATTTATATCATCATTCAGAAATTTATATATTTTGATAGCAGTAGACTATGTATCTAAATGGATAAAAGCTGTTGCTTTACCTCGATGTGATGCTCGAAGTGCTGCAAAATTTTTAAGAATGAACATATTTTGCTAGATTTGGAATGTCAAGAGTAATCATAACTGATAGGGGAAGTCATTTTAAAAATGAAATAATGGAAAAGTTAGTAAGGAAATATCATATCATTCATAAAATTGCTACTGCTTATTATCCTCAGACAAGTGAATTAGTTGAATTATCCAATCGTGAATTTAAATGAATTTTGGAAAATTCTGTTAATCCAAACAGAAAGGATTGGTTAATCAAACTGCATTTTGATTTGTGTGTTTATAGGATCGCTTATAGAACTCCTATAGGAATGTCCCCATATAAACTAATTTTCGGGAAAGCTTTTCATCTACCAGTTAAGCTCGAAGATAAAGCATACTAGGCTATTAAATAGTTCCATTATAATTTGAAGGATGCTTATGAGAAAAAATTATTGTAATTAAATGAGCTTGAAGAGATAATGAATGAATCATATGAAAGTGCTAAGATATATAAAGAAAAGATGAAGATATAACAAGAACGTAAGATTACGTATAAAAATATTGAACCGGGACAACAAGTTTTGCTATATAATTCCAGATTGGGATTATCTGTTAGAAAACTTAAGTTCGGGTGGATGGGACCGTTTATTGGAATGAAAGTTTATCCCTATGAAGCTGTTGACATTAAAGATCCTTAAACTGAGAAAATATTTAAAGTAAATGGTCATAAACAGAAATCTTATTTCTTAGTTGATCAACTTAAATATGATGAGAATTTGATGATGGGCCACCCAAATTAAGTACTTTTTATGTCAGGCTGACGACTTAAAACCAAGTGCTTTGTGGAATGCAACCCATAGTTAACGGTGTGCTTTGCATTAAGTTTGTTTTGTGTATTTTATTTGCTTTGATGTGAGTGTAATATGGTTGTATTTTACCTTTATTATGTTAGTGGAGTTTAATGTGACCTAAACTGACCATTTGGAGGATTTAAAATGAGTTTTCGAACGCTTAACAAACTTGTGCTAAAATGAGCACTGGCGGCTAAGTGCTAGCAGTTCGTGCTTAGGTGCCGGAGTTATCAAAAATGTGAAAAATGTGCTTCTAGAAGCCATTATCATGGGGAAGTTGCATGGCACATTATGATATGGTTGATGAACGTTGAAGGATGGTTTTAAGCCATCTAAAGTCCATAAATAGAGTAAGGATTAAAAAAAAATCATCCCATTCCAAATTTCTATCCCAAAAGTCTTAAGAAAGAGTTTAAGTGAGAAAATGTCTTCTTGGGAGAATGAAGTTAAGAAGAAAGAGAATGCCAACAAGATGAAGTTTGTTAGTGAGAGTGTGCAAGAAATATATAACGGATTTCTAGCCGTTAGTATTCAAGGAATAATAGAAAAGATTAGAAAGATTAAGGCTAATGTTGCATCAATGGACGCAAAGGTAAACGATATAAATGCACATTTAACACATATTGAATGGAAATTGAAAATAAAATTTAGTCATATAAGTTATGTTGAAGTAGCGGACAAAGTGTGAAAAACAAGTGGATTGAAGAAGATTTTGTCAGATGTCTTCATCATCGTCCGTTCTATCAAATCTATATACCAAATGGTTCTGATGGAGCTAATGAAGGTACTAGATATTTTCTACCTAATGGAGACTTTAATTAAGTTCTTTGGTGTGTTAAGTGTTAGATATTTGTGTTTTTTGTTTAATTAATTGTGTTAAGTGTTTGATGTTTAATGTTTATATGTGTTATTTATTTTATGTTTTATGTTTTATGTGAGTGTTTAGTGTTTTGTTTGAATTTTTTATTGTTAGTAGAAAGATGAGATCTTATCCAAATATTTTGGTTTAAAATCTTACGGTTTGTACTTGTAATTTTTATGATTAAATTAAGAAAAGTTTGTGTTTGTATAAAACATGTTTTGAATCGATCTGAATCTAAAGTAAATGTTTAGAGATAAGAAGAATATAAAGTGTTGAGATACTTATTAAATCAATTAGGTTGATTATAGGAAAGAGAAGATTTATGTAATGAAAAAAATCAAAATCTGCTAGTTGGCTATGCGTCGAGACGCCACGCTTACGTGCCAAAGCTCTGCGGCTAAGCGCCATACTTTCGTACTTAGAAGCTGGTTTGCAAAAATTTATTTTCAGGTTTAAAAACCCGAAAAATCACAAAATTTTCACCACCATCATCTTCTTCCATCAGTATTTCGCGATTTTGGAGGCTATGACATCCCTACATAAGCTAATCTCAAGTCATTTCAAGCAAAATTTGTTAGATTCAATCTTCTTGAGGTAAGAGAACTTCTCCTAAGTAAATTTTTTTTATTTTCACCATATATTTTGAGTGTATTTTGGAGAAATTTAAAAATCACTATTCATTGAGAAAATTTGAGAAAAAGCTTGAGAAACTACTTGAATTTAGTAGTTTATACCTTCGAGGGATTGAGTTTAGTGGTTTTAAGTCGAATGTGGAATTATAATGATTTTTATTCAAATTTTATAAATGACACTGAAGAGGAGCAAATGAAAGTTACGTTCGATTCAGACAAGTTTGTTACTTTGAAAGCTCAAGATCGATACGTTCAAGCGTTGCAATCAAGTAAATTGATCTAGGAGCGAGGTTTTGAAAAGCCAACGAAGAAATTAAAGATATCATTGTGAATCACCTTTAGGATAAGTTTTGTTGTTTTACTGCTGTTGTTGTTTCTTCTGTTGTGTGGGAGTTCTATGCGAACCTCACGGAGTCAGAGAATAACTTTGTCTTTGTTCGAGGGCAGCTAATACATTTTACTCCCGAGGTAATTAACAGATTTTACATACCGCATCCTAATATGTTTTGTTTTTATTTAAATTACAATCCTATTGAGGAAGAGTTGGTTGAGATTATCACCACTTTAATCGATGGAAGGGGGTTATGGAAAATTACTAATGAAAGAAGAGTTAACTTTTCTCGCATCGAATTTAAATGCCAATTCCAAAGCATTACATTACTTTATATCATCCAAGCTGCTTTCTACAAATCATCATAGTGATGTGACTGGAGAGAGAGCCACTTTGAACTATTGTATTCAGCAGAGGAAGCCGATAAAAATTTGGAAAAGTTATTTATGAGCTAGATCTGCCACCACTACAGGTATGGGATTTGCTTCTTTGATACATTCATTGTGTGAGCAGGTTGGTGTTAGATCTGAGAATTGGAAAGAGATTCTTCAACCTCTTAAGCCCATCACCTATTGAAATTTGAAGACTTATGCTGAGCATTCAAAATTTGGCTGGAGGGGAGAATTTTCTAGAGGTTCCAGTACATCAGCTTCCGCTGCTTCTACATCTCATGCTTCCACATTCCTGGCATCTTCAGGTCAGTTCACTGATTCGCAGACAGAGCTTTTGAATAGGATAAGAGATAATATAAACTATACTCTGGATCAAGTGCATGATTTAGAGGGGAAAGTAGACCGTACGGGGGACTATCTTCTGAAACACGTTGAGTATGAGGGAAATTATCACAGCTATATGGATAGATTGAGGAGAGGAGATTTTAGTGATGTGCTACCTACTCATCCAAAGTATAAACCATATGTGCCTACCCGTACCTGCAGTAAAGGGGATAAGGATGGTGAAGAGGAGGATGATTAGGATTGTTATTTTATTTGCTTTATGTTTGTTATGTGAAGCGTTTGTGTACTATTTCTATATTTTATGTTGTGTTGTCACTGTCAATTGTGGATATTATGGAGGACTACTTTATGTATTTCATGTTGCTGTAGTAGTTGCTTGAAACAGTTTAAGATTGTGTTTATTTTAGTTAATGATGTTGTATGTTAGTGATATGTGATGTGATTATTTGTCGTAGTAAATGTGCTAATGATTTGTTAGTGTGCTTTGTTTGATAGTTTAGAACTTCTTCTAGAAACTATTTAATAAGATTTTTAAATGCTATTAAAATCCACTAATTAAATTTCATGCTTAACTTTTTATTTTACTGCCATATATATATTTCTTAATTTGAATTTCTGTTTAAGTGTGTGAATTTACTATTTTGTATCCTCCACTACTTTAGAAGTCCTTTGAATACCTTTTTATTAAATAAAAATTTAAAATAAAAATTTGATCTGGATATTTTCATTCATGTTTTTAATACCTCCATAGTTAGGATATTAAAAATTCCTAGAAATTTAATATTTATGGTTTTGTGTTCCTACTCATGTATGTTGTTACTATGCTCAATTGTTTCATTATAATGAAAAATTTTAAAGTGTAAAAGGAATAAGAAACAATTTTCAAAAACTTAAAATTTTATTTGTTTCAAATGAACTAAAAATTTAATTTTGAATGAAAAATAATTATGTGTATGAAGTTATATTAGGGAAATAAAACTTTGAATATAGAAACGAGTAAGAAAATTTAGTTAAAATCTATAGTAATGATGAAAAATTTTAAGTTAAAAATTTCTTATTGAAGAAATGATGAATATTTTATAACTATCTTTTGTAGGAAAAGTTATATTTTTTGAAAAAAATTGAAGGATTAGACTTATATTTTTAATGCTTAAGTTTCATTTATTGAAAATAATTTGCAAAACTTTTATTATATTTCTAAGTTAAAGATATATATACCTTATACTTTAGGAAAGGAAGGGTGGAATTCAAATCATTTAAGACCTATCCAAATACACTAATTCTTGCCTTACAAAAAAGAAAAAAAAAGAAAAAGAAAAAAGAAAAAAAGAGTGAAATTTGAGTATATGAATAGAGGAAGGAGATGTTTGAGGATTTAAGAGCCTAATCAAAATTTGGTTCAACACTTGATTTTTTGTAGTATAAGATTTAATGAAAATCTTGAAGCTTATAAATATAATATAGAGAGTATAATTATTTTTAGTAAAGATTTTTAACTAAAGCAAACAAAATGCCTAAGCTCTATATTTTGAAGAATCTCTAAGTATTTCTAAATAAGATAGGAACTAGTATTTCTCATTAACCTTTACTTAAGAGATTTCTAAACTTTAAATTGATCTCACTTACTAAAAATTTTTCTAAATTAGACTTACTACATTTCTAGAACAAAATTTTAAAAACTCCTAAAGAAACTCATCACATAATTTAGTTGTATGATTTTTATATGATTAAAGTGTCACTTGAGGACAAGTAGCATTTCATGTTTGGGGGATTTTGATACACCTAAATTTGATGATATTGCACTTTAATGGAAAGTATTTTGTGTGTTTTTCTTACAGGTATGTTTTAAATGGATGATTGTGATGAAAGGAAGGAAAAGAATCAAATTTGGAGCAAAAATAAAGAAAATTGTAGAAGTGATGAGTGCCAGCTAAGCGTCGGAACTCGCACTTACAAGCTAAGGCCCCGCAGCTATGCGCCAGGATCTGGAGCTTACGCGCCAGCAAGCTCGCGTCTAAGCTCTCGTAACCCGCGCTTACGCGTGACAGTTATAAAAGAGAATTTATGTTAATATTGGTGCCATTTTGAAGTGGTTTCCGAAGCACCTCTTGGTGAGAACGTGGATAACTACCTATTGGCACCAATTTTCATTCAAATTACTCCTGAATAGATGCATCTCTTAGAAGATACGTTGAATAAGGACACAATTCGAAGAGATATGAAGACACATTTTGAAAAAATATAAAAAGAGGACTTGATGATCAAAAAGAGGTTGTTGTTGGAGGGTGTGGTTAGTGTTTAAGAGTGAGGCTAATGTTATAGAGTTGTTTTAGAAGACACCCTCCACTTTACCATCTTTACTTCATTTTATATAGTTTGTATTAGAAGTAGAATTGAGATTTAGAGTATACCGAGTTTGGCGCTAACCTCTATAGAGTATTGTAAGGGAAAACAAAGTTCTTAAAGGAACTTAAAGAGTTTTATGGAGAGGATTTACATACAAGTCTTTATCTTTATATCACATTTGGTTTTTAATTAAGACTTATTGTGTTTACACTATGATTTATACTTTTAAACGAAGTTGTGATTGTGTTTTCTCTATGAATTCTAAGTAGTTTTCTATATTTTTTTCCTTAATGTGATGAAGTAATTAAATTATGAAAATATGTTTTGTGGAGTATAGGAATTGAATGTTGGAAGAAGTTGTGATGATTCAAAACTTTGCACTTCATTTACTTCTTGATTTGACCAATTAAGATGTTAAAATATGTTGTGAGAACATGTAAGATCCAGTGTGGTATTCTCAGTCAACAATTGAAATGAATCACGTGAGATTGTATGGGTGAGAATGTAATCCATATGGTTGAGTGCAAATAAATAAGGAGATGTACTTTAAATGGGTGTAGTATTAGAGGACTTTAGAGTGACAGGCTAAAGCCTCCAATTTGGTTTATTGCTTTATGTTTTGATACGAGATGATAGCTCTCAGGTGGAGGGAATCGAGGAAACTTTAGAGCGAGAGCTAGTATCTTTCCTGCCTAACTCGTCTTCAAGATCTTTATAGTAGTGAAATAACTCTATATTCTTTATAGCATCTCTAGTAAGGGTAAACAATATTATTGCTCCTACTTGACACAACACATTTTAGATACTTCCACAACAAATACTTTTCATAACTTGTTACTCGATTCGTATGAAGAAAAAAGATATTTCATTTGCATAAGTTTTTATCTTAAAAAAAGTTTAGTTAAAGTATTTGCTTACTTTCATTTCAAATTATAATATTAACAAAAAGAATTGAATTTTGTTTCCTAGAACATTATCTTTAATTTGAGTAAGATCTTTTCTAAAAGTAAAAAGTTATTTTTCTGTGTTCTAAATTACAAAATATTTCTTTGTTATAAGTTTCACTGTGGGTTCGATATCTTGGGCTTAATCAGAAAGTTCTATATTACTTTATAAATGATATGTATACTTGCGTAGTATCTTATTTTATAAAAATATCATGTAATTCTCTCATTTGCATCAGGTGGATCAATATTTTTGGCGTCGTTGTAGAGAAAGAGATATAATTAAAAAGAAGTATAAAGTATAAACTCATATATAAAATGTAAGCATAAATATACAGTGATCAACTGACGCCTAGGTGCAGCCCTAGGTGGCGCCAGAATGTCGTGTTCTTGAAAAATGATGGATTTTAGCTAGCCTTGGGGGTCTTAGCGCTGAGGCGCCAGGAATGAGTCCAAATGTCCAAATCAGGTGCTAGAACTCCAGAACTTTAAGCTCGATGGTTTGGAAAGGTATTTTGAGCGTCGACGCACCCAGGGTCTGTGTCGGGGTCCTGGTATAGCCTGAAACCATAATTTTTGGCAAGAGCTTTTGACAGAGTAATCTTTCGATCCGTAAGTTATGGAAGACTCCGTATGATTAAAATTTAGTCCCATAAATTTGAAATGGAGTATTATCTTTGGTCATTCAATGGAGAAATTGGCCCCAACGACCATCCAAGGCAACGACACGGGTAGGATCTCCCAAAACCTCATTTTTCTGGAGCGCACGTAGCATGAAACTGTGGATTCCTTTGGCCATTAGAGGTTCTAGACTAATGTATGGTCACTTCAATTTAATTCACTAAGAAAGTCTCACGTCTCAAACAAACCCTTACAAATGGGTTTTTACCGGTAGGGTTGAATCGTAGCAACCTAAGCTACTTGCCCCGAACAAGTGCTAAGGAGTCCCAAGTGGGCATTTGAACTACTGGATGCTACAAATGGGACTTAGACTGCCCTAAGTCATGCAGGTAGACACCCTACACTCGTGACATCAAAAATTGATTCCAATAATCATTTGTATTAAGTCTTCAAGGTCATTTAAGAACTTTTTCATTAGAACTTACATCTAAACTTATTTAAGGAGCATAAGTGCTTATAATGCTAAATGTCTTAGTATCAACAATTATTAAGGGCTTTAATTTATCTCCAATTTTATTAATATTTATAACATTACCTTTTAAACTCTTATCTATAGTTACATGTACAAGATTTGGTCTATTTCTAGTACAAGTCTTACTTGAATACCGAAGCTTAAAACCTAAGTTATCAATCTCCTCAGCCTTTTCTCCAACGTACTTAGTTTTTTGAATTTATAATATATTTGTCTTCCTATGAATCATAATATCAACTAATTCTATTAATTTACCTATGAGAGTAACTATATGCCAAGATCCTATCTTAATATTAGTTTCACAGACTAAATTTTTTACCTACATCCGTCCGTAATGTGAGAACACTTGCTTATTTGACACTACACATGAACGCCGTGTAGCCGCCCTTGCATACTTTTCATTATATTCAAATCATACAACACATCACTTCTAGGGGAAGCTCTATTATTTACACAAAGATCAAAAGGATTCTTGTCATAATTTTTGAATAAATTTTATGTTGGCTATCGACTACCTAACGCGACCTTCCACTTTTCACATCTTGGACTTGGGACCCAGCAATGGCTGTGTTAACAGAGAAAAAATGGATAAAATAAATGAAGGATGGATTATTAAAAAACATAATTCAGTTAAAAATGCTCTCAATATCATATCATACACAAAAAAAGAAAAAAAAATCAAGAAAATAATCTCCAAATAATCTAGCATGATAGACCCCATAGCCTCTTAACTATCTCTATTATTATTATTATATTTTTTATTTATCAAGATGGGAGGAAACAAACAATGAGAATTAGAAGGTTGGTTGTAATATTTCCCTAAACTAATGGAGCTGCCTTGAATTAACTACAAGTAGAATATACAACTCAAGTAGGAGTTAATAAATCCATAAAAAATTGATTTGAAAATTTTTGCAGAATATTAATTTTCAGAATACTCTCATATTTTATGTAAGAATTTAAGATTTCAACAAATATTAGATTTAAAACAGCTGAAATTATAGATTGAAAATCCATTGCATTTGCAAAATCCTCCTTACCCCTCCATTACACATATCTTCTATTGTCAGAGAAGGATTTTGAAGAAGAACACAGTAACAAACTTACAAATTTCACACAAAAAGGTCAAAAAAAAAAAACCAAGAAAATAAGTAGTACATAGCACATAACTGTATGCATATTAACTAAGCACCACGAGTAGGCTTTTAGGGCATCATCAGCTTTCTCTCCTTCCTCTGAAAAACGAAACTTTATATAATCATAATACTTAAAAGC
The DNA here is from genome assembly GCA_022702705.1 of Papilionanthe hookeriana x Papilionanthe teres. Lineage (NCBI taxonomy): Eukaryota > Viridiplantae > Streptophyta > Magnoliopsida > Asparagales > Orchidaceae > Papilionanthe > Papilionanthe hookeriana x Papilionanthe teres. The sequence continues at coordinate 140,386,536 of CM040421.1, read as the reverse complement.
CTTGAAAAGTGATGGATGTTGTTCATCAATCAACTCTTCTGGAGCATTTATTGTATCATTTGTAATTGTCGGTAATGTGCTAAATATTACTGCATATCGTCTTTCGGTCTCATTTTTTAAGATCACTCGATGATTAGGAGCATGAAGCCTTCCGTTACTCCATGCCTGAGTTATAAATAACAAAACAAAAAAATAAAATAAAATAAAATATTGTTCAACATTAAATAACAAATTTTCACAATAATTATAAAAAAATTATCGTTCATTAAATATACTAACCATAAATGCTTGGCCAACTAAAACAATAAATGAATTTGTCATGGTCGTTGTTGGTATCCATTCACCACGTGTAGCACCAGCAGCCTCTACTTCAAGTCCTTCCACGCCGTGTGGGCAAATTATGCTTATAAAGTTTGGGTCTTTGTGGGGAGGCAAAGCAAGATTGATTCCATTATCAAACTTGTTCTTATAATAATTTGCAAATCTTATTGAATATGCCAATGATTTCATATGTGAATCATAGTGATCCACCAAGCCCAAGCCCTCAATGATCATCCGATGGATCATATTTATGAGCTCTTGCATGTGCTTTGCATAGTTCAACACTGTGTTACTATAAAAAGAAAATAAAAAAGAGGATTTATATACATACCACACAGTTCTTAAATATTTATATATCTAACACCCAAACTTTCATATTTACATTTATAATACTTTAATGTCATAAAGGTATTCCAAAAAGGTGTATTTGAAATTGTGTTATTTTTTCTGTGATATTAAAGAAATGATTGTTATATAAAATATTATGATTAAAAATAAATTTTTATAAGAGAGGTTCATACGTGAAAAAGTCGTTTCCTTCGGGCCAAACAATATCAGCATATTCTTGGACATTAACTCTTGAATTGGGATCAATCAACTGAAGAGCTATGAAAGGAAACCCTGGCTTCGAGAACAAAATCCCATGATAAGGCAGCCCTTGGCCGTCGCTAAGTTTGTTCACAGCCTGCCTGTTGAACATCTCTGGCACCACCAATCCAAGCAGCTTATTTCGTAGCTCAGAAGTAATCTCACTGTAAATAACTTCAAAGCCACCATAAGTTTCTAGAGCTTCTGCAATCTTTAATCGAGCCGTCATCCAAATCTTTTCGTCAGAACTTTTCATACCTAATCCGCTCAAATCCACTTTTGGCAGCTCAGGAATATCTCCCATCCTTGTTAATTATTTTCCTTCGCCTTGATGTTTTGATGTTATGCTGTGATTTTAGTTCGGAGGGAATTTATATTGCTATGAGATTATTCCATCTGAATGATGCAGGTGTCTCTGTAATAATATTTTGTCATGATATAACAATTTTTTACATTTTGTCGTATCTTAATTAAGTTTTTTCAATGAATTTATTTATTTTCAGTGTATTTATTATTCTTCAATGGATTTGTCGTACCATATATAACATCAAATTTATTTATTTTATTGGTTAACAGTGTCTGTGGTAAGTATGAAAATAATGTGGATAAGAATTAAAGTTGGGACGAGTGTCAGAAAGAGACGCATTTTAATGGGTTGGTAAACTAATTAGCAATCGATGAATGACAAGTTGTGATTATTATATACTAGCAAAAATTCAAAAATTTAAGAATAGGACTTCGCCTCTATCATTGCGAAACCATGACGTGTTTAGCGACGTGGAAGCGCTGAAAAGATTAGTTTAAATATAAGCAAAGACCATTCCTCGTGAAACTTTAAAATAAAGAATATATTTTTTCTAATTTTTATCAATTTAAATAATTTAAAAAATTATAAATATCCGAATAAAAAAGAAAATATTATAAAATGTCACATGACCTATGGTAATCACTTTAGAAATATCGTATAAAAATTTCAATGTCAGAAAATATATTTTTGATATCAAAATATATTTTTTAAGAAAATTTTATTTAAAACAATTATAAAAAATAAAATATAAATAAAAAAGTGAAATCAAATTAAAATATTTTTCTAATTTAAAATAATTATAATTGTAGAAATACAAATATATTTAAACATGTCATAAAATTTTCTTGGATTAGAAACAACAACTTTTAAATACTTCCACAAATTTTTAAAGACATAAAAATGTGTTTTGAGCATTTAAATATATTGTTTCTATATTTTTACAAATTATTTACTAAAATAATTATAAAAAATAAAATAAAAATAAAAAAATATAAAATCAAGTTCTCTAAGTTCAATGAAGTTAGAGAGATTAATAAAAATAAATAAAAATGGTTTTCAAAATAAAAAGTATATTTTCTATTTATTTATTCATTTAAACTAACTAAAAAATCATAAAAATTAAAATATAATCATAAAATTTATGAAAATTTGTCTAAGTGATCCTCTAACTTTTAGGGATATCATAAATTTTCCTAAAGATAGAGAACATGTTTTGAATAATAAAATTAATTAGCATTGAAAAATCATAATCCTGGATAAAAAATAATTCTAAATATAAACAAAAAAAGTATAATTTCCCTCTGATTTATTAATTGGTCTATAAGTAAGAAGTCAGCAAAACTTCATGGCCATTTGAATTCAAATATAAGAGTTATAGGGTGTAAACCCTAAGGTTATAATTGTAATTTTGAGATTTTACACCTTAGCCCTGATTTAATCCAAATTTTAGGTTATAACGAAAAGGTAAAGGTATTAAATTATGATGATTAGTCAACTAAAATGATTAAAAGGCCAAGAGATCTATTGCTAGTAACTCATTCATAATAATTTCTAAAATGGTAAAATTCTAAATATTATATAGGAATAAATGAGAATTTAGATGATCCAAGAATTAGGGGAACTAGGGAGAAGATCAATGTTTCACCAAATTAATGGTTAAGTAAAATTCAATCCATTTAATGAAGATTGAGCATACTTTGTAATTTTTTACAAAATTACAAGTTCTACCCTAGGACTTAAGAGCTTGATAGTGAATTAGAATTAATGTAATATCATTTGAGGAGTAGATAAAGTAAAAAATATAATGACAATGAACATTTGTTGATCTCACTTTTGTTGAGGCCTAGTCTTTCTTTAGGTGCCTAAGATCTAGCCATAGGATTTCCTAGTGACTATGTAAGAGAACTAGTGATGGAACCCTCCCCACTTGAAATTCAAAGTGCTTCTTTGCTTCACTTGGAGTTTCACATGCTTGCTACCAACCTCCAGCACTTAGTAGGATGGAGCCAAGCATAAGGAAACTCAAGAAAAGTCCCCTATAAGATGGTCGAGCCTTAGGACTAACCACAGGTGGTTTCGTACGGGTTAGGTTTGCACACACACACACACACTTGAATCTCACATTTTCACTCTTAACCCAATACCCTATACCAAACATGCCCAAACTTGGTTCCCTACTATTTTGGAAACTCATGTGGGTGGTTCCCCAAGCTCGTAGCCCTAAGCTAGGGTTTGGTAGGACCGACACATGGAGGATCCAAAATGAGACTTTTCTTTGGTCCATGGCTCAAATAAGTTAATATCATTATTAACAATCTTAACTAATCCCAATTTTACCAAAATTCCCAATTTTACCAAAATTCCCAATTTTGACCAATTTAGCCCAAACTTCACCAAAATTACCAAATTCCCCTACAACCTTAATTTTTCCTAAAATTCCCAAAATTGCCCAAACTCTCAAATTTCCCTCAAAAATTAGTTCAAAACATTTCCCAACATTTAAATTGACTAAAATCTACCAAAATATCCAAAATCCCCAATTCAGCCATACCCTTAATTTCCCCCAAATTAATCCCCATAATCAAATCAATTTCCCCAAATTTGAATTCTAAATTCTTCATAACACTTCCCAAAATAAAATTGAGCCACCGATTGACCCAATTTTGAACTCAAATATCACCCAAGCCCAATCTAAGCCAAAACCCTCAATTTTGACCTAAATTCCAAATCTCACCTAATTGAACTCCCTAAACCCAAAATTTCCATCCAACTGATATCAAAAACTCTTCATGACAATAACTCGCATCAAATTGAACAATCATTTGAACCATCTCCAAACCCTAGCCCAATCCAAACCCATGTCTAGCCTAAATATCCCAAAATTGGCCATTTGACAAAATTTTACCAAATTGACCTTTCAAATCAATTCGGAATCACCTAATTTCTTTTCAAAACTTCTCATGAAAATTATCTAAGCTTATTTGATCAATCACTTGACCCAAAATTTAGCCCAAAACCAACCTAGACCTCCCTAATTTTGAACCAAACTCCAAATGTGACCAAACCATACCAAATTGACCAAGCCAAGTCCACCATAACCGAGACGTGAACCTTAGGACCTAACCTAGACCCACCTAGCCCAACCTACATGAGCCATAGACCAAGGGTGCCACGGTTGAGTGGTTTTTCTCTCATATATGGCTAAACCAAGTGGATCATTGCCAGCAGCCATCAAACCTCAGTGTTATTCATCATTAAGCTTCCTCTGGTTCACTTGACCACCCTGGCCACCAGCTCAGGCCTAGCTGGTCGGCCTAGTCGGCGGAGAACCCCAAAACTAAGAGCCACCCCATACCAAATCAAACTCAATTGCACCTCTTGTGCTTATCTCACTCATATTGGATATTGGAACTTTTTTCTCGCCATCTAAGCAATTAATTGCACCCACTGGCTAGCCATAGCATCCACTCTAAGCCCTTTTTTTTAAACACCAAACCCTCATGACCAAGAGGGGAGAGTGCACAAAACCTAAACATAACTCTGCGAAATTGTTCCCAGGCCCTGTAGCAGCTGAGAGAAGCTCATCCCTTTCATTTTTTAGCTCTAATTCTCATTGTCTGAACTAAATTTCAGTGCTCAAAATCATGCCATAAATAGGACACTTTACCCCACTCCACCAAACATCAAATTGACCATTCTCTGAGCTTCACTAGTGCTAGAGAAGAAGTTATCCATAGAAAGCCCCATCCCCCTACACCTCTACACCAACCTTCTCCTTAGCCTCTCCACCTTGTGAGTCGTTTTAAAATCCTTATTTGTTTGGTTGAAAAATATGTTTTTGGGTGTTTTATTTTGAAAAGGGTTTTAATTTTATAAAATAAAATTTTGATTTAATATATATATATATATAAGGATTTTGAAAATAATATTTTTATTTTGAAGAAATATGAAATCAAATTGATATAATATAATAGTTTAAATAATCAAGCATTTCGCCGCAAGACATGTATTTATCCCGAAGAATGAGTACAAGGCTTGAGGTGAAGCTTGATCAAATAAACTAAAGAATTTATGACATCTATTTGATCTGTTAATCATTTTTGACCGACAATTTCCTACCTAATATGAAGGAATTTGATAGGGTTTATATTAATATGGGGTTTTTAAGTTTTCTATAAGGAAAAGCCCCTGTAGTTAATTACATCCTAAGTAACTGAAGTTACCTAAGAAAACTCTTGAAATAGATCAGAAAATATTTATATTCATGACCTTCAAAGGTAAGGTTTTCCAAGAAAATGTGATAGTCGGAAATTCAATGGGTAAATGGCTCAAGTTTTGGAACATTTCATTTTATCAGAATCCAAAGGAGAGAAGGCTAGGGGAAGAACACAGATTCAAGGGAAACCTTGATATCCTCCGAAATTATCCTATAATTTGGCTTTAAATCCTGGAAATGAATTTATTTAAATTTTAGTCCTACCAATTAATTATAGGGATTAAATTTGCATAATATCTGACTATGCAAACAACCTAGAAGAGGGGAGGATTTATGCTGCACTAGGCAAGCTACCTTGAAGTCCTATGGATCGTTGTTTAAACTAAGGAATGTTTTGCTGATGTAGACAAGTTTTCGTTGTTGAAGATGGCCTTCGTTGCCCACTATGCATGCTCCAAGCTCCTCGTCGTAGCAGATCTAGTTTAAAGAAGTGTCAATTGAGGAGATAAGAGAAGTGTCGGGTTTTAAAAATATTTAAATTGGGGGAACATTAAAGTTGAATATAGCAACACCGGTTAAGATCCCACGGTTCCATCATCCCGACACCGCTATTTTCATCAGATTCACTTAATCCAAATGAGTTCCATACTTTTATTCAGACCGTGGGAAAACCCTATTAGCAACATGTGGGTTACCTCCTCAAGGAATTCCCGATCATCCAATGAGACGTTTTAATTTAGTTACAAATATAGTTTTTATTTTGTTTGTGATTAAATTTTGAGTTATTTTATATTTTGAATGTTGTGGTGGTGGATTTTATCTTGTTGTGATTTTTTTTAATTTTAATTTTGATCTCAGTTTTGTGGCTATCCTAAAGGTTTCAATTTTCATGCATGGTGGTATTGTTATTTATCATGCAAATTGCAAGAAAGGTAAAGTGCAGTACCGGAAAAGAAAGCGTTGTAAACTTATAAAAGTGTACCCGACAAGTCGTCTCGTTTCTCCACCTAATACTTTAATATTCCTTGGAAATAAAGATTTTTTATATTTGCAAGGAAGTAAAACCTTATGGATATGTTCGTCACAGGCCTAAAAGTCCTAGGTCATAACTCGGCGGGTCTTATTCATTTATGAGATATTTTCATTTAATAAATATAATAAATACAATAGTCCTACAAAGTGTCTAAAAGACTTGTAAAATGGTCTAGGAGAAACTCGGATATTTCACAATATTTTTGAACTTTCCTGAGGTCTTTTTGGATTTATCATAGTTTTTAAACGATTTATCCCTTTCATACCCTTATGCTCAGTGAGTTGGTGTTTTAATTATTTCAAAGAGTAGGGTAATTCATCATTTATCATTTCATTTAAGAATTATGTGGGTGAAAATCCCAAAGGACTAATTAAAATTATTAGGGTGCTTGATCAAATTTTGATTTGGGACTTGTAGTGTTTTCAGGCATCTAGAATTTGATTATGTTTGCTTTTCTAAACTTCTTTTAGCAAGATTGATTAAGACTAGCTCACTACCAAGCCCTTAAAATTTGATGGATACATTTGTAATTCTTTTCTCTTTTTTATAGAAAAAGTTAATTGAGTTTAATTGATCTTTATTAAAATATTGGGCTATCATTTAATATATCAAATAGAGGTGTAAGTTAGTGGATTATTAACCTCCAAGATTAACCCTTAACATTTAGTTTTGATATGACAAAATTGAAATTGGTTTCTGATGCGACTTTTTTTTATATACAAGGATTTATGAACAATAAATATATAATAATTTTTATAAAGTCACAATAATCCAACGCAAGTATACATATCATATCAAGTAATACAGGGCTCTAATAGAGTCCCATTTATTGATTCCACTGGGAAGCGAGGTAAGAGATTCTAAGTCAAATTCTAGTCTACTACTAACAGCCTTAGTTTGGAAGGGTGATATAAGTGGTTTTTCTAAAAAATACTCCTAAATATAAATGATTATATGTAAAAATAATAACTACTCCTAAATGCAAATATTACTTCTGAAGATGACCCTTTTTGGAGGAATTGGTTTGGTGAATTTTGAGATAATAAAAACTACTATTCTCATGTAACGAATTGGATAATGTATAGGAATGAGATGCATTAAATATTGTATGTGCCAAATAGGAGCAATCCTATTCTTTACCATCTTCAGAGTACCCCCTCTTCAAAGTGCTATAAAGAACATCGAAAAATCCTAGGCTTAGTCCTTAAATCCAAAGTTAGGCTGGGAGGATACTGGCTCTCACTTCAGAGCTCCCTCTGCCTTTCACCTGAAGGCTAACCCTAGCTTTAGTTACCAATCTTAGGACCAAATTGGAGATCTCAGCCTGTCACCCTGAAACCTCCAATTCGACGCCCATGAAACCATATTTCCCTATTTATTTGCACTCAATCCCTATGAACTACGAATTCATTCACAGACATTGATTCTGGTTCCACTTTGTTGAGAATTACACCGCCCTTTCGGGTCAATGCAATTACAACGAATTTTAACACTACAACGAGCTCTTTTCGTAATGTAAATGAAGTGCAAGTAGAAACCATCACATTTATAATTAAAACATCTTTTAGCAAGCATCCAAATATCCTAAACATGAGTCCTACTTATTGCAAAAGAAAAGTAGAATGGAAACAATGACACAATCTTCTCATGCCACTATTTCTATAGAAGAAGAAAGAGTAAAAGAAAGACATCACAAAACACGAAGAAAACACAACAGAAAAACTCATTTCAAAGCAAATCCACAAAATAAGTGTTTACAAAATCATAAGATAATGAAGAACACAATACTTAGCTTTTTCCCCTTGCAAGAAAGATAAAAATCTCTCCCATAAAGTCCCCCGCCGATCTATGCAATGCTAGAACATTCCCTGACAAATTCTCTCAAAATCCCCTCACCAATCTCTCCAAAAAGGTAGAAATCTACATTTCTACTCATATTCTAAGATCTCTAAGCATTCTCTAAGTTTTCCCTAACATCATTTTTTTGGCTACAAATTCGGTTTAAAATAGTGTTGGAATGAATTTCCTAAGAGGTGCATGAAGAAACCATCTAAAAAGCATTCAGGTTCAATGTATATGGCCAATAACCGCTCTTGGCGCCGCCGACACTGCATTTGGGCACTGCTGGCCCCCAAATTTTGTGCCTTCAGGTTTCTGGTACCGCCGGCATCCTAATTGGCGCCGCCGGCACCCATTCTGTGCTGCTCCACTATTTTGCTCCGTTTAGCTCCGTTTTAGCTCTGATTCACCCCGTTTCAGCTGCTTTGCCTTCCTAACAGATAGCTGACACGCCTAAAATATATACGCTTTTTGCTATATAATTTTACTAATTCTTTATGATATTACACTTTAGAGGAAGGTATTTTGTATGTTTTTTGGTTTTAGGTATAAAAAATGATGATTGGAGAAAAAGATGCAAAAACGGTGCAATTTGGAGAAAAACCGAGGAAGAAAGCAAATTTTGGCCTAACACCTTTCGATAAGTCTTTCTATGCTTAATCTCTTTTAAACTTCTTGCATATTTTTGAATGAGATTACACTTTAAAGAAAGGTTGTTTTTATATTTATTTTGTAGGTCTATCTGTTAGGAACGCAATGCAACTGAAACAGGGCGAATTGGAGCTAAAATGGAGCCAAACGGAGCAATATGGTGGAGTTGTACAGAATAGGGTGCTGGCGGCGCCCTATTGGGCGTCGGCGGAGCCAGGGTGCCAGAAACACGTGACCATGATTTTTGGGCCCTGGCAGTGCCAAAGTACAGCACCGGTGGTGCCAGGAGCGGTTATTGGCCAAATACATTGAATCTGGACGCTTTTTGGAAGGTTTCTTCATGCACCTCTTGGGAAATTCGTCCCTACACTATTTTAAACCGAATTTAGAGCTAAAAAGAGTGGGGAGAAGTTAGAAAAATGTAGAGAATGATTAGAGATCATAGAATAGGAGTAGAAATGTAGATTTCTACTCTTTTGGAGAGATTAGAGGGGAGATTTTGAGAGAATTTGTAAGAGATTTCATTAGCATTGCATGGATCGACGGGAGACTTTGTTGAAGAGATCTTCGTCTTTCTATCAAAGGGAAAAAACTAAGTGTTGTGTTTTTCATCATTTTATGGTTTTGTAAACACTTATTTTGTGGATTTTCTTTGAAATGAAGTTTTCTGTTGTGTTTTCTTCGTGCTTTGGGATGTCTTTCTCTTACTCTTTCTTCTATGAAAATAGTGGCATGAGAAGATTATGCCATTGTATTCATTCTACTTTTCTTTTGCAATTAGTAGGACTCATGTTTAGGATATTGGGATGCTTACTAAAAGAAGTTTTAATTATAAATGTGATGGTTTTTACTTGCACTTCATTTACATTACAATAAGGGCCCGTTGTATTGTTAAAATTCATTGTAATTGCATTGTCCTGAAAGGGTAGTGTAATTCTCAATAAAGTGGAACCACATTCAATGTCCATGAATGAATTGCGTAGTTCACGGGGATTGAGTGCAAATAAATAAGGAAATATGGTTTTGATGGGCGTCGAATTGGAGGTTTCAAGGTGACAGGCTGAGATCCCCAATTTAGTCCTAGATTAGTAACTAAACTTGAAGGTTAACCTTCAGGTGAAGGGTGAGTGGGAGCTCCGTAGTGACAGCCGGTATCCTCCCAGCCTAGCCTTAGATTTAGTGACTGAACTTAGGATATGTCAATATTCTTTACATGCTTGAAAGAGGGGGAACTCTTTTGAGGGTAAAGAATAGGATTGCTCCTATTTGGCATATAGAATATTTAATGCATCACATTCCTAAATTTTATCCAATTCATTACATAAGAATAGTATATTTCATTATCTCAAAATTCACCAAACCAATTTCCCCAAAAAGGGTTATCTTTAGAAGGAATATTTGCATTTAGGATTAGTTATTATCCTTACATATAATCATCTGTATTTAGGAGTAGTTGTTAGAAAAACTACTTATATCACCCTTCCAAACTAAGGTCGTTAGTAGTAGAGTAGAATTTGACTAAGAACCTCTTACCTCGCTTCTCTGTGGGATCGATAAACGGGACTCCATTAGAGCCCTGTATTACTTGATACGATACGTATACTTGCGTTTGAAATTGTGACTTTACAAAAATCATTATAAATAAATAAATCTGAGGTCATAAATTCTTGCATAATATATAAAGTCGCATCAAGTTTTTGGCACCATTGTTAGGGAAGCTTCGGTAAGAACTTTAGGAGAATTTTAGTTGAAGTAATTAGGCTTAGACTTAGAAAAGCTCGTAGTATCGTAAAAACTATTTTTGTGTAAAAATTATTTTTATATGAAAAAATGTTGTAAAAAAAGAAAAAAAATAAAATTGTTTATGTGGAAAATATGGTGTTCGTGAAAATGTTTTGTTGTGTTGAATATATTTTTATTTTAATTTATTTAATTGTTAATGTATTGTTTGTTGTGTTACGTATGCAAAACAAAGGATCTACAGGACTTGTGCCTTATGATCCCGAGTTTGAAGAAAATAAAAAAATAAAAATACGAAAGGACTCGAAAAACTAGAAATGAAGGCTGAAAAACTTTCAAGATAATAACTTAGAAAATCATTATACTTCATCGAGGGATTACTTAAATCCTACGACGGATGAAATTCACTCGAAGTATACAAACCCTGTCGTAGAAGCTGACTTATTTGAAATAAATCCTGAGATTATCCAACTAGTGCAGAACAATTAGTTTGGGGGAACTCTTTTGGAGGATCCCTATTTACACTTATCAAAATTTTTAGAACTTTATGCTATATTTCATCGTAACGGTATGTCAGACAATGCTGTTAGACTAAGGCTTTTTCCTTTCTCACTAAGGGATAAGACTAAAATATGGTTAAACTCATTAGCACCTGATTCTATTAAAAATTGGGAGGAGTTAACTCAGAAATTCTTAGCTAGGTATTTTCCACCTTCAAGAACTACTCAACTTAGAAAAGATATTATCTCATTTTGTCAAAATGAGGGGGAATCAATATATGAAGCCTGAGAAAGATTTAAGGAACTCCTAAGAAAGTGTCCACACCATGCTCGCCCAATTGGTTAATCATTCAAACTTTCTCGATAGGTTTGTAGGATCCCTTAGGTCTATTATTGATGCTGCCACTGGTGGATCATTAATGTCAAAACTATTTGATGAAGCATATATGTTAATTGAAAAAATGGCTACAAATTAATTTCAATGGCCATTTTCTATAGTAAATCATAAAAATGTAGCTAGTGTTCATGATATAGATGTGATTACAATTCTTACATCTCAAGTTGCTGCAATATCAAAGAAGTTAGACTAATTTGGAATGAACCAACCTCAATTTACTCCTGTATGTGAGGAAAGTTTGTTAGGGCATATGATTGATTCTAACTTAACATATGATGCTTTAAATATCATAAATAACTTGTATTCTAACTTTTACAACCCAGGTTGGGAGAACTATCCTAAATTTAACTAGAATCATATTACTGATGGTGGAAACCAAAAATGGGAAAATAATCATATAAATCCTAATGGAAGTTGGAATAATCAGGGGAACACAAACTATAGACCTTCATATCCGCCGGACTCTAACAATGATCAACAATATAAGGATAAGAAGATGTTTATGGAAGAAGTGGTATTGCTAATGAGAAACCAGTTGCAAAGTCAAAATGCTGCGATTAGAAACATAGAGAATCAACTCGGACAAATTGCTAATTCACTTAGCAATAGACCCCAAGGAACACTTCCTAGCAACATTGAGATCAACCCTAAAGAGAACACTAATGAACAAGTAGAAGCTGTCCAGTTAAAAAGTGGAATAGAGATAGAGGATATGGTTAGAAAAGAGAAATATGTTGTCAGAGAAACAAAAGAAACTAAAAGACCTGAAGAACATGTTTCTAAGGATCTAGAAAAATTAATATCTCCAACTAAAATCAGTTTAGAAAGACCACCACCTCCATTTCCTCAAAGACTTATACTATATGAGTTGAATAAAAAATTTTCAAAGTTCATGAAAGTACTTAAGAAGTTAACGATAAATATTCTTTTCACTGAAGCTTTGGAACATATGCCAAGTTATGCAAAGTTTATAAGGAGATATTAAACAAGAAAAGAAAATTTGAGGATTACGAGACAGTTGCACTATGTGAGGAGTGCAGCGCTTTACTTCAGAAAAATTTTTCTCAGAAACATAAAGATCCTTGTAGCTTTACAATTCCTTGTGCAATTAGAAAAAGATTATGTGGAAAAGCTTTATGTGATTTAGGAGTGAGCATTAATGTGATGCCTCTATCTATATTTAGAAGGTTAGGTTTAGTCGATATTTCTCCCACTATCGTAACCCTTACATTAGGCGATCGATCCATCATTTATCCAAAAGGAGTTATAGAAGACGTGCTTGTTAAAGTAGATAAATTTATCTTTCCTTTGGACTTCATTGTATTAGATATGGAAGAAGATAAAGAAATTTCAATCATTTTAGGGATACCTTTCCTTGTTACTGGACAAGCTATGATAGATGTGCAAAAGGAGAGTTGACTATGAATATTAATGATCATGAAGTCACTTTTGATGTATTAAAGACTATGAAATATCCAGCTGAGAAAAAAATGATGATTGTTTTTAGATAGATGAAATTGATTATCTAAGTAAAGACCATTTCCAAGAAAGTTTTGAGAGTAAATTAACTAATTAGATTAAAATAGATTTTCATGATGAGTTGAAAACGTTATTTAAAGAAGACTATATGTATGTTCAGGAGAGGTGTGAAATGATGGACGCTACCAAAAATAGTAAACTTTTAATTCCATCTGTTGAAAAATCTCATGAACTTAAGATGGATGTGCCCCATACAATTTTAAAGCCTATCTATTTAGGGAATTCATCTACACAACCGGTCTTTATATCTTTAGATGCGACTCGATCACAAGAAAAACCTAAATTGAATGATGAACATGATAAAATTATTGAACTAGGACTTAGAAGAGAATTTGAAGATAAATTTCAAAAGAACATTGAGTTGAGAAAAGAGGATAAGGATGCTGGAAGACCATTGGAAGAAATTCCTAAGGAATTAGAAAAACTATTTCCTCAACTAAGATAGATCCTCAATCATTTAATAATTATAAAGGGGAAGAATTGGAAGATAACTTGAAACAGAAGAGTGACCTAGAAGATATTGATCCTGAATCTGAATTATCTAAAGAGAATCTTGGGAGATATTGAAGTATCTTATAAAGATCCATTTCTTATAAATTTCAAGGATGATATTAATATGCGGATTGAGAAAATTAATAGAAGAATATTGGATCTAGAAAGAAATATGAGGAACAATGATATAAATCAAACTAAAAATGAAGAGCATAATGAAAAATTACAATTTGAGGATTTTATAGGAATCCCTGGTGTTGACCTCATTTTTGATGAGGTCTTCCCTTTTCTCTTAAGTGCTTAGGATCTAGCCTTAGGCTTTTCCTTTAACTATCCTAGAGAACTAGAATTGGGACCCATCCTTTAGAAATTCAAGCCACTTCTTAACTCCCTGCAAACCCTATATGCTTGATTGTAAACCCCCAAGTCACTGCCCTTGAGTCACTCCGAGGGTTGAGATCAAATGTGGAGGTTTAAAGGATGAGTTCCCTATAGGACTCTTTGGCCTTAGGATTACCCTGGGTGGCCTGGTCTGGTGAGGGCTGACTTACACATACACTACACTCTCACACACACATTCCAAATCCTAAAACCCACACTCTCACCTAACCTGACCTCTTGACTCATGTGACTAATTCATATGGATGGTCCTTAACCTCTAAGCCCTTGACTAAGAGGGTTAGGAACAACATGTTGAATGCCTCAAATGAGTTATTTCATGGCTCATGTGGACTTAATATGGCTTCATGACTCAACCAGAATGATTCCATTTCACTCACACTTGGTCAATCTCCATTTTGCCAAAATTTCAATTTTTGACCCCGGGACCCCGGACCGTCTAACCTACTTAAAAGCCGCTAAACTACCCAAATTCTTCAAAATTTTCAAATCACCCAAAATTTCCTAAAATTAATCTCAAACATTTCCCCCACTACTCAAATTGATCATCTCCAACCAAATATACAAAAAATTCCAAAACTACCCCCAATACCCTCCAAATTACCAAAATGCCCCTCTTAACCCAAAAATTCAAAAATTCAGAAAATTCCCAGAAAATCCCAAATATTCCCAATTTCATTATGTTCAACTACACCATGGGCCAATTTTGTCAATTTATCCCACTTTTGTCAAAACCCCCCAATTTGACCCATTTTAACCCAAATGAATCCAATGTCAAACCAAATCACCCCAATTGACCCCAATTTTGGTCCAATTCAATTCTAAACTTCAATTAAATATCCCAAATATCAATCTACACCAAATCTAAGTCCAATTTGATTGACATTTGAATCTAATTTCACTTTTAAGCTTAAGGCCCAATTTTGGCCCATGACCCAAACTTAGCCCAAACCAACCCAATTCAACTCCAATTAACCTCAAACCTTTTCTAAACTTTCCCTAACATTCCCACAAACAAAACACTAACATAATTTGCCCAAAATTTGGACCCAAACCCTACTCAAATTCAACCCAGAGCCAAAATCCCTTAAATGGGCATACACCCGAACCTAACCCAAATAGGCCCAAATCCCAAAATCAAAACCCAACCAAAGTTGAAATCTCTTTGAAACACTTCCATAAAAATGTCTTAATTTTAATTTTACATCAATTTCAACATTAGCCCAGCCTTAGCCCAAGTTAGTCCATTTTGACCTATTTTGACCCTATCACTAAAGAGACTCAATTTAGACCCAATTCAATTCCAAACCACCTCAAGTTTGATCCAAATCACTCATGACACATCCGTAAACTAAACCCAACATTTATTTGGCATGGCCCTTTAGAAAATTTTCATTTAAAAGCCCAATTCCAAAAGACATTCAAAAGCCCATTCCTAACCAAACTCAAAAGCCCAAGCTCATCCTATAACCCACATTACAATCTCATCTCATCCTCACTTAATTAAAATCATTCCTAAGTCCTAAATCAGCAATCAAACCTTTCTAAACAAAGCCATATGACAAACCATCCAAATTTTACACCAAAATACCAAAATTCCTTAAACCCATTTCCATGAAACCAAACCAACTTTTCCCAAGCCATATAAGAGCCATGAAGCCATCCTTAAGCCCCACGTGAAGACATGAAGGGTTTAACATGTGACCAAGCTATTAATAGCAAAAAGAGGGCCCCTTTTCCTAATCCTTCATTAAGCCTTTGTATCCATATCTATGTCACACACTAAACCATGTTTTGCCAACTAATCCTTGATGGAGACTCCACCACACATGGGAGGTTGACCCAATTGATTGCCTCAGCCCAAAATCAGGTTATGGGAGAGTGAACCCAATCCATTTGGATGAGTTGACCAAACCAAGCCTAAAATGGCCTTATCCCCATACCAGTTAGAGCCAACTCCTTTACACATGTCCAAAGCCAATTCACTTCACCAAACCCCAGCCCTGACTTCCCTGGTCAAGATGGTGACCCATGCCTGGCCGGCCAACCACCACAGCCGCCGGAAAACACCATGGCCGAGACCTTGGAAGGAGCCAAACATTGAAATTCCATCTTGCTGAGCTACCCCATGTTGAATGGTTGTCATGGCTGTTCTTCCCTTGATCTAAGCAGCTGATCCAAGCCTTCGACCCTCCTGCAGGAAGCCCTCCGACCAGCCTATTTAAACACCACCTCCTCTCGGCCAAGTAAGGTGCTGAAACAAACCATACGAAACTCGCCAAAATCATTCCGGACTCTCCTCCACACACAGAGAACTTGATCCCCATCGAAATCCCCTTGCCATTTCCTCTATGTGAGCTCGATTTCGGAGTTGAAATTTAAGCCCAAAACCGGGACACTTCACCACGGTGAGTCAATACTCAGAATTGATTGACTCTACACCTTCACCGAATAAGAGGAGAAGTTCCCAGGCAAAAGCCCCCTCACCGAGGCCGGCCATTGCTTCCGGACCTCCGAAGCTTTGTGATCGGCTGTGGTCACTTTTGTACCTAGGCAATTCACCAGGCCAAGAGACTTCATCTGGAGCTTGCTTGGACCCAATCAAACTTGACACAACTCTTAGATCGAAGCTTCACTTCTCTGAGCAAAGGTATGAGCTCTCTCTTCCTCCCAAGCTTCTGGAGATTCTCCATTTGATATGAATCGATTTCAATACATGTTTACCGTATGGATGTGTTCGTCTCTTCAAGAAAAATCCATAGAGCATAAGAACATAAAAATTTATTAAGAAATGAGGGAGATATTAGGGCTAGAAGGTGGACGGTCACGGGTGCACACCAGTCGTAGACGATGACTGGGAGCCGTTGGATCGCAAGTGTATTGAGCGAACGGCTCAGATGGCGTCGAACCAGGAGACGGCACTTGAACCGCGGGCCCCGTGGCAGCTGACTCAGATGACAAAGTTGAATGAGAGCACGCCGCTTGGGCTTTCGGAGCTGCCGAGGATTGCGTGGGGCCGCGTGGATAAGTAGAAAATTAGGTATTTTTCTTATTTATTAAATACCCAGAATTTAAAAAATGCATAACTTTGTGTAGAAAAATCCTAAAAATAAAATAAAAATACTCTCTTGCTCAGTGAAGAGAGGAGAATAATATGAAGAAGAAATCAAGTAATTTTATTGAAGATTTTATTTTTAATGATTTATTTACTCTCTGCATTGTTTTAATTCTCCATTTACATAGGCAATTCACCATGACATGAGATCATAGGGCTTTTGAAGCCTCTGAACTTGGGAACATTCCCTGAATTTTCCAAGGTCAGAGGCCATCCCTATGAGAAGTTATTGATTTTTCAATTACATGTTACTGTTTTGAGTATTTTAATTCCAATAAATAGCATGTTGAGAAATAAATTCTAAGAAAATTTGGTGATGTTTCTTATGACTCGAGAGGAACCTAAGAAAAATAGGTTTTGCGTTAATTCACTTGGAACAACCCTAATTGGCCTAAATACCCAAAATTGAACTTTAATTAATTAGGGTTAACCACACATTAAATTGACTTGAAAATAATTCTCCACTGATCTTTAGGATTAGAGAAACATCACATAAAAATTTGAAGTCAATTGGATTTGATTAGCCTCACCAAATGGGTTGATTAAGCCTCTTAAGCAAAATGGATAAAATTAAATTTTAAAAATTCATAACTCACCAAATACTTTTCAAAAATTCACAAAAAATGGATTTTGATCTTCTCTGATATCAGAGTAATTTTGAAAAATTAAAATTGTAATTTTCTAAAAAAATTGATTTTTATCATTATTTTAATATTTTTAATAATTAAAAAATAATAAAAATCATAAAAATATTAAAAATCACCAAAATGTCACATTTTAACTCCTAATCACTTAGGAACAAACCAAATATTTTTCCTAAGTCTCTAGGATAAGATATTGAATTTTAAAAGCCTAAAACAATTTTTGAATTAAAAAATGATTTTCTTTAATATTTCCACTAAAATAATTCTAATAAATCAAAGAAAAATCAAAAAATTATAAAATTTATTTTTCTGAACTCTTTGAGATTAGAGAGATTTAAGGAAAATATAAAATCTGTTTTTTAGCTTTAATTTTATTTAATAATTAATTAATACTCTAAAACTCAAAATAATTATAATAAGTAAAATATTACTCAAAAAATCACCAAAATTGGTCGAAGTGGTCCTCTTGTAATTAGGAACATCCCATAATTTTCTTAAGGACAGAAACTTTACCTTGGTCATGTTGTGGAATTTTCTTTGAAAACTTTTATTTTCTACCAAAAGTAATTATATAAATAAATTAAATTCAGAAAAATTACATTTTCTCCTCTAATGTCTTAATTGACATGTGAGTGAGGTTACATAAAAATTTCAAGTTCATTTGAGCTTAATTTAGTGAGTTATAGAATTATTAAGCTCGAAGAGCAAAAGGGTAATTAAAAATTTCAACCCTTAATTACAATTTTAGGATTAATCAAAAAGGGGAGGGTAAAATATTTGATTTTAAGATAATTTTGGATGATTGAAAGTTAAATGATTGAGGGTAGAAACATACTAACCATTTCAAATATAATTAAAATAAAAATTTAATTAATTAATTAATTGAAATTTTGGAAGAATAATAGAAATTGGAATTATTAAAGTAGGGATATTATTAAGAGGATATTTATTCTTTAATTTAAAAATCCCTAAATAAATCAGTTCAATAATACTTAATTCTTAATTAAAAAAATTAAAATAAAAATCCAAATTAGAATTAAACTAAAATTAAAATAAATTAAATTAAAATTAAATTAAAATTAAAACTTAAATAAAATAAAATTAAATTAAATTAAATTAAATTAAATTAAATTAAATTAAAATTAAATTAAAATTAAATTAAATTAAATTAAAATTAAAATTAAATTAAATTAAATTAAATTAAATTAAAATTTAAATTAAATTAAAATCGAAATAAAATTAAAATAAGTTAAAATTAAAATAAATTAAATTAAAATTAAGTTGAACCTAAATGAAATCATTAAGAATTAAATCTAAAATAACTTGAACACTATTCCAAACTTAAACTAATTTTTTTTATTAAGTCGAAATTGAAATTAAATCATTAAGTTTAAATCATTAAAATACTTAATAAGTTAATTTGCCACTTTTAAAGCTCTTATTATTATAACTCTTAAATGAAGTATCAAGTGAAGTGTTACTTCACCTATAGGATATTCAAATGTCTTAGTTCACTGAGCAAGAGAAGAAAACTTAAACTTCTGGATGATTAATTCACTTGTATAATTAAATTCTCTTGGACTTAAAACAATCCTAGAGGTATTGAAAAGATGTTGAAGACTCGTCTTAAGCACTTCCTCGATATGATGGGATGTTTATAAGAACAATTGAACTTAATTATTCTTTGATGAAGAAAATCATCCTTAAACCAAAACACAAGAACCTAGATGTCATAGGAGATGGAGAGCTATAGGATTAGGACTTTGGTAGACAACCAAAACCATTCCCTTAGCTTTACCTAGGTATTTGTTGAAACATTTAAATGTCTTAATATGTGTTTTAAGTGCAGCTTGGGATGACGGGAAGACCCTCCAGGTACGCTTTTATTTTATTGCAATTTACTTTATTACAATTTACTTACATGCACTGTACTTTACTTTTCTTGCATGATAAACAAAACCTTTAGGATAGTCCCTTAACTGAAACCAAAACTAAATTAAAAGTCATTACAAGATAAAAATCACCGCCACAACATTTCAAAATATAAAACAACTCAAAATTTAATCACAACAGAACAACAAAACTACAACTTTAACTAAATTAAAATGTCTCGTTGAATGATCGGGAATACCTCGAATGATGTAACCCACGTGTTGCTAACGGGATTTCCCACGGTCTAAATGAAAGTGTGGAACTCATTCAGTTGAGTTTAGCAAATTCATCTGGACTAAGTGAATTCGATGAAAATAACGGTGCCAGGATGACGGAACCGTGGGATCTTAATCGGTTCTGTTTAAATAACTTGAAGATTTGTTTTAATTAAAATGTTAAAAAAACACTTGGATTTTAAGATTATCTCTAAACCAAAACACTTCTCTCATCTCCCGATTTATGACTTCTTAAAACTAAACCTCTGCAACAACAAGGAGCTCGGAGCATGGTGGGCAGCTTGGCCATCTTCATCAGAAAAACAATTCTACATCAGCTAAACATTCTTAGAATTAAACAACAAAGTCATAGGACTTCGAGGTAGTTTGCCTAGTGCAACATAAATCCTCAACTCTTCGTTAGGCATTTGCATGATCATGTCATGTAACTTAAGCCCTAACTGGTCTTAGGATTCCGAGGTGGTCGTTTGGTACGACATTAACCCTCACATCTTCGAGGCTATTTGTATGATCATGTCATACGAATATAAGTCCTAATTAAATAAAATTGGCAGGATTGAAACATTAAAAAAACTCCCAAATTGAAGTCAAACAATAAGATAGTTTGACAAGTTGCCAAGATTCTTCTTGGATCCTCAACTTCTCCTACTTTTCTTTCTTTGGACTCCTAAAATAAACTTGTTCTAAATTTGAGCAGATCCTTATTGAAATTTCCAAAATCAAATTCTTTGAAAACCTTAAACTTTGAAATTCTTGAGAGCAAAACCACTAATCATTATCGAGAGTTTTCTTAAATGATTCTCGTCATTTAAGATGTAATTAACTATAGGGGCTTGCCCTTATAGGGAACTTTAAGAACCCAGGTAATATAAACCACAGCAATTCCTTTATATTAAGCAGGGGAACTTGTCGGCTTATAAAATTGGTTTGCAGACCAAACGAATGTCACAAATCTTCTAGTTTATTTAATCGAGCCCCATCATCAAGCAGTGTGTCTATTCTTTGGGATAGATGCACGGTTTGTGATGTGGTGCTCGTTTATATAAACTATTCGGGATGTGAGATCGGTTTTATTTCATATCTTAAAATTTTCAAACTTAAAATTATTTTCAAAATCAAACTCTATTTTCAAAACTATATATATATATATATATATATATATATATATTTAAATTAAATTTAAAATTTAAAATTCGCCGACAACTTCTGTAGGCGACCCGTTTTCAAAAATACAACACAAACCTAAAAATATGCTGACAACTTCTGGCGACTCCGCTGGGGACTAGTTCCTCTCTCCATTTTGATTAGATGGTTTTGCTTTCATAAATCGGTGGTGAGTCCATATCCCTAATGGACTAAAACTACCATTTTTTCGATGGAATACTCCGTTCATTTCATGTCTTGAACGAGTATAGCCAACTTCTCTCGGATTTAGGAGCCATTTGTTTAGACACCTCTAAACGGAGAGGTTCCGAGATCCTTTTACCTCTTTTCGAGGTGGGGTGGACCCCGATAGGTGTTAGTTTAGGAGCGATCCTTCGAGTCGAGAAGTCTTGCAGAAGACTTTCTCTTCCATTCCAATTCTAAATCGTGTCCTTTACATTTTCTATAACCTTTTTTCCTTTAATCGTTTTGTTTCTAATAAGAGAACCTCTTAATAAATAATCTCTTTTAAAAATCACAAATATGTTCTGACTCTTTCTTTTTCGTCCTAAACTTTACGATGAAAAGAAGCATAATTCGGGACTGACATTCGGAATCTGCACTGCAGAAAATGACTACCCCAAAGTTAATCTTTTCCTTCACCAATGGAATGGACTTCACCGTTTACAAGGATGAGCTGCTCGATGATGGGATCATCCGCTTCGGACAAGGATTTGGCAACACGGATGTTAAGTTCATCGACGTCACTCTCTTCACACTAATGGACAAAGTGTCGAAGCCGAAGAGCCCGTGATTGAGTTCGATTTAAAGTCGGCTCAAGAATTCCCTCCTCTGCAAAGGGTTCCAGTGAAAGGAGTACCACTTGTTCATAGGAGGATCTGTTGTCTCTACCCCCACCGGTCTAGTCATCTCCGCACCTACCCCGACTACGCCAGGCGGAAGGGGAAGGAAATCCAAGTACGTGATGAGCTCGTCACCGTGGAGGGTGCAGACTTTGTTACAATACCATCTGTTTTTGAGATTGGGTCTAGTTCAAGAGTTGCACTGCCGGCATATTTTTTAGGTTGTGTGATGTTTTTTTTAAAAGGGGTCGCCTAACAGAAGTTGTCGGCGAATTTAGATTTTAAATTTGATTTAAATATATATATAATTTAGAAAGTAGTATTCGACTTTGAAAATAATTTTAAATTTGAAAGTTTTAAGATATGAGATTAAACCGATCTCACATCCCAAATAGTTTATATAAACGAGCACCGCACCACAAGCCGTGTATCTATCCCTAAAGATAGACACATCGCTCGAGGATGGGGCTCGATCAAATAAACTAGAAGTTTTGTGACATCCGTTTGGTCCGCGAACCAATTTTATAAGCCGACAAATTCCACCGCTTAATATGAAAGTATTAAACAGGGGTTTATATTACATGGGTTCTTTAAAATTCCCTATAAGGGCAAGCCCTATAGTTAATTACATCTTAAGTGACGGGAATCACCTAAGAAAACTCTCGATAATAACCAATAATTCTGCTCTCAAGAATTTCGAACTTTAAGGTTTTCAAAGATTGAATTTTGGAATTTCAATAGGGAATGGATCAAATTTGGAACATTTTGTTTTGTGAATCCAAAGGAAGAAAGGTAGGAGAAATCACCTGATTCGAAGTGAACTTCGGTAATTTCCGACTATCCTATTGTTTGGCTTGAATTTAGGAAAGTCCTAATGTTTATTTAGTATTTCAATCTTGCCGATTTTAATTAATTAGGGCTTATATTTGTATGATAAAATCAAACAAATAGCATTTAGAAGATGTGAGGGTTTATGTCGTATCGGACGACTACCTGCGAATCCTAAGACCGGTTAGGGCTTAATTTGCAATGCAAATGCCTAACGAAGAGTTGAGGATTTATGTTGCACTAGGCAAGCTACCTCGAAATCCTATGGCTTTGTTGTTTTAATTCTAAGAAGATTTTTCTAAAGTAGGTTTAAGTTTTGTCGACGACGATGGCCGTGCTGCCCACCATGCTCCGAAGCTCCTGGTTGTTGCGAGAGGTTTAGTTTTAGAAATCATAAATCGGGGGATGAGAGAAGTGTTTTGGTTTAGAGAAGTCTTAATTTCCAAGTGTTTTTTTTATTTTGATTAAAACAAATCTTAAAGTTGATTATAACGACACCGGTTAAGATCCCGCGGTTCCATCCTTCCGGCATCATTATTTTTATCGGATTCACTTAGTCCGGATGAATTTGCTAAACTCAACTGAATGAGTTCCACACTTTCATTTAGACCGTGGGAAATCTCGTTAGCAACACGTAGGTTACATCATCCGAGGTATTCCCGATCATCCAACTGGACGTTTTAATTTAGTTGCAATTGTAGTTTTGTGTTATGTTTGTGATTAAATTTTGAGTTGTTTTATATTTTGAAATGTTGTGGCGGTGAATTTTATCTTGCGATGACTTTTAACTTAGTTTTGGTTTCGGTTTAGGGACTATCCTAAAGGTGTGGGTTTTCATGCAACATTTGTTTTATCATGCAAGAAAAGTAAAATGCATTTGCAATAAAGTAAATTGCAAGAAAGTAAATTGCAAGAAAGTAAATTGCAATAAAATAAAAGCGTACACTGGAGGGTCTTCCCGTCATCCCAAGCTGCACTTAAAACACGATTAGAATATTTAAGCAAGTTCCTAGGTAAAGCTAGGGAAAGGTTATGGTTTTCTACCAAATTCCTAATCCTATAGCTAGTCAACTCCTATGACGTCTAGGTTCTTTGTGTTTTTGTTTGAGGACGATTTTCTTCATCGAAGGACGATTAAGTCCGATTGTTCTTATAAATATCCTATCATATTGAGGAAGTGCTTAAGAAGAATCTTAAACATCTTTTCAATATTTCCAGGATTGTTTTAAGTCCAAATGAATTTAATTATATAAATGAATCGATCGTCCGAGGTTTTCAAGTCTTGTTAACTTGCTCGATGAATCTAGGACATTTGAATATCTTATGAGTGAGGTAACACTTCATTTGATGTTCCATTTAGGAGTTATAATAATCAAAGCTTTCGAGGGTAAATTAGTATTCAAATGATTTGATTTAAGTTAAAGGGTTTAAATTTGGAATAGTGTTGAGTTGCTTTATATTTAATTTCTTTTATGTCTTAGGTGATGTTATATTTAATTCAACTTAATTTAATTGAGTTTTAATTTAGTTTAACATAGTTCAATTTAATTTGATTTGGTGTTTAATTAATTTGATTTGATTTAATTTAATTTAATTATTCAATTTAATTTAATTTAATTTAATTTAATTTAATTTAATTGTTTAATTTAATTTAATTTAATTATTTAATTTAATTTAATTTAATTTAATTTAATTGATTTAATTTAATTTTATTTAATTATTTAATTTAATTTTAATTTAATTTAATTTAATCCAATTTAATTTACTTAATTTAATTTAATTTTTAATTTAGTTTTATCTTTAATTTTAATTGAAATTTTTGAAAGAGTTTAATAATTTAATTTTAGTTTAATGATTAAGTCTTTTAATATTTTGAATTTGAATTATCATTTTAATTAAGAGTTGAATATTAATGAGATGATTAATTTAGGGATTTTTAAACTAAAGAATAAATCTCTTCCTAATAAATATCCCTTATTTTAATAATTCCAATTTTATTATTCTTCCAAATTTAATCTATTATTTAATTAAAGTTTAATCATTTTAAAAATTGTTTAATGAGTTTCTACCCTTTAATTATTTAAATTTCAATCATCCAAATCAGATTAAGATCAAATATTTTACTTGTTGATTTTTTATTAAACCTAAAGTTTTAATTAAGGGTTAAAAGTTTAATTACCATTTTACCCCTTAAGCTTAATAATTTCATAACTCACTAAATTGAACTTAAATGAACTTGAAATTTTTATGTGACTTCACTCATATGTCAATAAAGACATGAGAGGAGAAAATTTGATTTTTCTGTATTTAATTTATTTATATAATTATTTTTGGTGGAAAATAGAGATTTTCAAGGAAAATTTAATAACATGACAAAAGGAAAGTTTCTGTCCTTAAGAAAATTAGGGGACATTTCTAATGACTAGAGAAGCACTTGGACCAATTTTGGTGATTTTTTGAATTATATTATTTTTATTATAATTATTTTGAGTTTTGGAGTGTTAATTAATTTAAAAATAAAATAAATGTTGAAAAATGGATTTTATATTTTTCAAAAATCTCTCTGATATCAAGGAAACCAGAGAAACAAAGTTTGCAATTTTCTGATTTTTCTATGATTTATTATAATTATTTTAGTGAAAATGCTAGAAAATACATTTTTTAATTTTAAAATTACCCTAGGGCTTTAAAATTCAATATCTCACTAAATAGACCTAAGAAAAATGTGGGATTTGTTCCTAAATGATTAAAATTCAAAATGTGACATTTTGGTGAATTTTATTATTTTTGTGATT